>JAOTQY010000028.1:1925727-1938130 GCA_026413445.1 Dolichallabes microphthalmus
GGCTTAAACCAATTGTAGTATCAATATACGTAAAGAAATATTAATAACTTGCACTTAAAATTATTATTATTTGAAGCATAATACTGAAAAATGTCAATTTTTGGGGCATGTATACTGTAAAATAGTTTCTTCAAAATGGCTAAAGTTAAAAACTTTTAGGGAAATGTTTAGGGTGGCAAGATTGGTCACTTCCACGTTGCATGAACTTTGTAAGAAGCTTCTTTGGCGCAGACATTTCCTGCATTATATGTATAACACGAAAAGAATAAATGTGCTTTGGTCATATCAGTATTTCCTCTATCAAGCAAATTGACCTAAAACTAAAAGCCTATCAAGCCGAACTGGACATGTAGGTGAAGCTAAACTTTTCTCCTTTTCTTTTTGCTGCAAGAGAGAACACCTACTGTAAATTGCATGATTCTAATTCATTTATCATTTTATTCATAGTACCACTAGGACACTCGGATATGGTCATCCATGGTTTCATTTCAAAATATGCTTTAATTTCAGTACTATTTCACTGCCTGTACAGCTCACTAATCAAAACCAGATAACCTCCAGAGAAACTCCTCATACTTTCTCAATCATCCAGAATATGGAGCGTTCTGAGTTTGAATTTGCAGTAATGTTGTTTGGTGGAAAATCACTATTAAAGTGTGAGGGGCGTTCGATTAAAACCAGAACTTGTGATGAAACTTCTTGTGAATGAAGGCATAAAAGCGATTGACATTTACACAAGAGTTCAAGCACAGTACGCTGATGAGACTCATGAACATTGCGACCGTTTTAAAGAAAGCCATATATCTATGAATGACAATCCTGGCCGACGTGGCTTGAAGCGCACTGCAGCGGGTGGAACGTCTGACCCTTGAAAAATCGACGGATAACTTGTCATCAACATTGTCTGGGAGTACTCCATACAGTCCTGACCTCTCTCCAAGCCATTTGTACATCTGTGGGCATATAAAGGAGTTCCTGGGAGGCCAACGTTTCAGACATGAAACTTTCAACCTTGATGGTATCCAAGCACTCTTAACGCAGGGAGAGTGTCGAACCCCTGAGGGAAAAGCCTTAGCTGCTGTTTGACCCCATCACTTAAAGCAAGAACCACATGTGCAACTCGCACCACAATCACAACACTGCTGTCGTGACTGCTGGCTGCGTGCGTAAACAGCCTGTCGAGAGGATTCATTCCATTTTCATTTTCGCATAATTTAATTTTTTTTAAAGGATTATTAAAATCAAAATGTAACTATTTTCCATAATGGTATGGTTCTGATCTGATGGTAGATGAGTTTTATGAATGTGCTTCATTATCCTTTCATTAATAATTCATTTAGAATAGCGCATTATCTTTTCCACAATAGATAAGGTGATGATAGATCAATGATAAGGTGCAGCTTTCTACAAGATGTTTAAAATCTACTCCCCCCCCACCCTTTCTTTTACACCAGCCATGTGTTCCTTAGGATTACCTTAATTATAAATGTTAAAAAACATGATGCATGAAGATGCATGAAAATAAACTACTTTTAGATTAACTTTTCCAGCAGGAAGTCTAAAGATAACAAAAGATAAACCCCAGTGTATTTAAAACTGTGGGAATTCAATACAACTTTTTATGCATTATAATCACCTCTCCAAAGCAAGCCAGAGGTCAGACCCTGATACAGTAGATCGATCCAAGCAGGGATCAAGCAATTCTTGAAGAGTTAAAATCTGTGAAATCCAAGGCAAAGCTAAGCAAAAGGGTGCTGGACTGCTTCAACAAAAGCAGCTTTCAAAAGCAGGCAAGATATGGACAGGGGTCCAAAAAGGGAAAGTTAGTCCAGAAGGAATGGTGTTTGTCACAACCCAAGAGAAGGAGGCTTCCCAGAAGTAACTTGCGAAAGCATTATGAGCAAGAGCCGCAGACGTATCAAAACCAGCTGCCAATCATCTGAGTGGCATTTCCTCTGTCTAGGTGTCATCACTTCCCTTTTACATAAACCAATGCAGTTGATTAGTAGTCTTGAGGAATTGATTGATAATATAAATAAATTCATCTTGACCCGATTTCACTAACCATACTTGGCCTCCAGCATTTCCAGCATTTTTTTCCCCCCAGGTTATAATGAGCGCCCTTTAAGCATGCGTCTTTATCGCCCCTTCACCCTCTGATTGTGGGTGGCAAATTTGAGATGGTTTCTCTGACCTTGACCTCAGGGTGGAAATCCAGCTGCCACATCTGGCCCTGAGCAGGAGCATGCAGAGGGGTCCTGGGAATGACTTGTGGAATTACAGATCCACGACTCTTTCAACACACTTTCAAAAGAAATTCATATTAACAGGGTCTCCTTCACCTGGAATCATATCACCTATTAATAGGAGAACCTTGCGATTCCTTGCATTTCAGTAGAAATGTAAAGAGACGTTAGCTTTAAAAACTTTTGATAGTGTACCACCAAAATATACCACAGAACTACAGTACTGTATAGTATGTAACAGTCGCATACAGTATATGTCTTTATAGTCAAATGGAATGAGGTAACTGCTGGGGTTATTTAGATGCTACCCAATGGTAATAGCAGAATAGTCCAAAGATATATATAAAATTTTTTAATAAAAATAGAAACAGCCTCCCAGCTTCAGGATCCCTGGTGTGACCCTGAGCTCAGGTTATTGTCTGCGGATGTTCTCCTTGTGTCTGTCTCGGTTTTGCGCAGGTTTTCTGCTACCATCCAAAAATATTAAAATAGACTGTCATGGCTAAACTGACCAAAGGTGTGTGTATTTTGTGACTGATGCTCCATCCAAGGGCATTGGTGGCTCAAACGGTTAGAGCTCTGCATGGTGTGGTGACTAATCAGAATGCCAGGGGTTCGAGCCCCATTACCGCCAATCTGCCACTGTTGGGCCCTTGAGCAACAGTCTCTTCTCCAGGGGTGCCATATCGTGGCTGACCCTCTGCTCTGACCCCAGCTTCCTAACAAGTCAGGATATGAGAAGACAAGAATGTCTTCACTGTGCTGTAAAATACAAGTGAGAAATAAAGGCGTCTTATTCTAGCACTCCTGCATTGCACCCTAAAGATGAATGAATGAATAGTCAATAAAGTGCATGCTAGAAAATCAGGCAGAATAAAATGTATATTCTGAACAAATATGAATTTGGTAACGTAATAACAACAATAATGAGAATTTTAGCAACTCCAGTTAACTTGTGTTTCCCATATTGGTGTTTTTCCCCTTATAGATATAGTCATTACTCCAGGATCAAGATGTTCTTTAATGTTGTGTAACATTTACAAGACAAAACAAACAACAACAAAAACAAGAGCTGCCTTAATCTCAGCTTTCACACCAGATTTGTCAGGGAGCTAAACTGGACAAAGTTTGCGTACATGAAAAGCAGCTCACTTAGGACCTCCCACTTCCAGAAAGGAATTCCTTCTACGGGGATCTTAAAGGGGTGGGAGGGAAAGGGAACTGGGGCAGCCCTCTTGCCTGCTACAACCACCAACCTTCATCCATCCGTCCTTCCTTCTATTCATCTATCCATCCATCCGTTCAGCCGGCGAGGGTCCCGCCAACAGCTTGCAGTCATTAGTGCTGGATCCTGTGGTGATCTTACGTGCCGTCAGCCTCGCACCTTCAAAGTCCCGGAGAGGACTAATGCACAGCCAGTCACCCATAATTCCTTAATACTCAAATCTCCAGCCAAGGAGGGAGGGGGGGGGGTGTAGCGGAGTGTGCCAGAGAGAGATAAGCAAAGAAAACATACAAGCAGGCAGCGGGAAGTGTTTTTGCTTCCCTCACTCTGGGGTTATCACACTAGACGTGAGCAAAGCCGCAAAGGGGTTCGCCCTGAAGGGGAGAGAGAGAGGGTACTCCGATGTTATCAGTTGGCAGAGCTCTGTTTTTCTTGTGCTGTGTCACAGTCGCTGGGTTTCGAGTGCGCTGAGGCCCCGCTGAGTCATTCCGAGTACCCAGCATGACTATGGATGTGTGTTTGTGTGTGTGTTTGCACACGTCATCTGCACAACCAATTAGTGTGATGTACACTAATATGATGGTGTACATCACACTAATTGATTACAAAAAGAAAAAAGAAAAAAAAGTTTGGAAGACGTCTCATTTTCACTTGGCATTTCCCACGGAAAAAGAGCAACATTTTTTGATTATGCATGTTGTTGTTGGTCTTTCGGCTGCTCCCGGCAAGGGGTCGCCACAGCAGAACATCCAGTCCGCACAACAACTTGGCACAGGTTTTACGCCGGATACCCTTCCTGACGCAACCCTCCCATTTTATCCGGGCTTGGGACAGGCACTGCATCCAGTGGCTGGGGGGTTTGGGCACTGGCTGGGAATCGAACCCGGGCCGTCCGCAGATGTAAATTAATCTGCATATTTGTGTAAATCTCCCTGACCTTCCAAGGAAATACTTTCTAGAACCATATATGCCCTTCACCCAAGGGGAAGTCTTGCTCCATGATAACTGCTGGTCATCAGCAAGAAAACATGGTCTGCCTGTCTATCTGTCTGTCTATCTATCTATCTATTTGGTATTTTCTTTTCCAACCACTTATGTTAAATTGTAAAAGGCCAGAATTACATGATATGCAAAGCGTTTTACCAATTCTGGTTTACGTACCTTCCTCATACTGACTAGTAACTTGATTTTTGTTTAGCTAGTTCATTGAGCTACTGCCTATTTATCGTAGTTTTATTTTGCTTTGGTGCAGTATGGCCACTGGCTGTCATTTAAGTCAATCGAGCACTCCAGTCGAGCTTCCTTTTTCAAAAGGGTATACAGTACATAAGCATAAAAAGTGCAATCATGTATAAAAAACCTGGAGGACTATAAGTAACAGGGAATGTTTTTTTTTTTTCCGCAGTAAGAGGATCCTACAGTTTCAGAGATGATGTCAATCAAAAATGACAACCATATCCATACCATCATGTCCCTGGTAGTCACATAGACAACTGTCAGCATAACATTTCTTTCCCTTTTTTCTATTCCATACCAAAGTTAGGATTATGATGAAACACATATGGACTCTATTCAAGTGCCCTAATAAGCATCAGGTTCACAAAGACAACGTTTGCCATCATCTTTCAGGGCGTACATTTTTTTCCCCCTGTGGAACATGATGCAAACATCTGCTTTCCAGTCAAACCGAGGCCGAGGTGGCGTGCTCACTGCTGTTTCAAATAAACTTGCTACGCAAGGCATAACAACTAGTCATATAGTATCTTGGTCGCCTATCTCAACAAAACACTTTAAGGAATGGCGAGGCAAAGTTAAGTGCAGTCAGACTGGCCCTTATCTTTGCTCTAATGCGTGCCTGCCGTTACTCTGAAGGGAAATGTGTTTATAGGCTTTCCTGAGTAATGTATGATGAATAAACAGACAATGAGAGCAAAATAAAAAACAGTCGGACTTCACGGTAGCCAAGGACAGTAATTGCTTCAATTAAGGCAAAACCTCATCCTTTTTCCTTTATGTTGACAATCCTTTCTGGCAGTCCATCAATCGAAGTACGATCAGTTATTTTGGAGCAATTTTCTGTATCCTTTGCTCCAGTCCTGGGGCAGTATTTTATTATTATGGGTTTTTTTTTTTGCAAAATTCATCTAAAATATTTGCTTAAAGCGCTGCCAGAACAGAATGCCTGACTTCTGAACTAGGCTTTGGATTGGGAAGCCAGGTGATCCGCTTATCGTTGCAGGCCTGCGAAACAGATTTCCTGAAGATCCGATGGCAAGATGGCAGTTCCGAGCTCCGAGGATCATGTTGTTTTCTAATGCAAGGAAAATCCCAGAGGGATTGAGCGCCTGTTTTCCACAATAAACTCTATTGTGAGTTGTGAGTACAGCAGTGTGGGCATTAACACTTTGATGCTGGAAAACTCCAGGTTTGGCACTGGACAATATGGATGTGTGAATTAGTAGAACGTTTTTTTTCCCCCTCTGTAAGCAGATGTACATTTATTTACCTTGAATGGGCCCAAAGGATAAAAACAACATATGAAAACTTGTTGTTGATTAATATTTCCCGACGCAAGATTCATAAATTGATCCCACCAAACCATTTATTTTTGCTTCTGATCTCATTTAATGATGACTTGATTCTTATCTTACATGACCAACTTTGTAACGCACTACAGAGGACAGTGCTGTACCAGACTCTTGGCTAATAGTCGCAGAGCAATTGAACCTTCAGTCAACACTGGTGAGCTTGTCTGGCGCTCACTCAACTCTTGCTGAGATCTCTGTCTGCTCAATGACGTAGGCGGAACACAGCGAACCCTCCAAAAAGCGTCCTCTAAGAGAGTCAGGCTTAATGAATCATCGCTGCCTGTGTCCTCACAGTGGTAGCATTGCCAAAAGTTCAAACCGCTCCTGAGGTAAGAAATATGGCAAGAGAGCAGGAGATGGATGAGACTGAAGAAGGAAAGGTTACTGCAGAAGAAGTGTGCGTGTCAGCGGCAACCATAAAGCCTCTGTGGTGTTTACAGAGCTGTTAATGAGAGGCTAAGCTTGACGATCGCCATGTACCCCAGTGTTAAGGGGGCTCACAGAGGGGGATCAAGCAAAGGTGAGACTTACAGTATAAGGGAGATAGGATGTAAGGGGAGGATTAACACCTCAACATGCTTGCTGGTAAATCTTCTGCACCCTTAAATGCACAGATGGAAATGCTATGTCACTGGTTGTCCAGTTGAGCTCAGTTTAAATGGGCTTGAGGCAAAAACAAAAACACTTTGAAGTTACAGTACCAGGAATGAGTTACCCCTTCCAATGGGTTACCCATTTATGGGTCATTTGGAGCTGAAACCAAATCTGGTCATGATCTCAGCAATCTGAGAAATCAATGTCAGAAACAAGAAATTTGCTCTCAGCATCTGGAACCAGGATGCAACTTCCGGAGAAGGTCCACATTCCCTGCAGGGTTTTAAAGGCCATCAGACACAGCAGGGTTCACAAAAAAAGACTTGTGCATTGGTCTGCTATGGAAAAGCCTGCCATCCCGCTGGAGGGCTCAGGTAATTGCCCAACAAACAGCAGCTTTCTGGAGTAGACAGGAGGTATGATGGCCAAAATGACGCAATGATGGAAAAGCGAGGGTCTGTGGGTTCGTCCTGCGTTTAAGGCTGCATTTATCTGTTCTTTTCAGCTCCAGTGATGGCCTTTTTCTTTCCAGCATTTGTCTGAAGTCGACCAGAATTGTCTGCCGCTCCAGCAGAAGAATGAACATAGTGGACTGGATAACATCTTATTATTAGACACTTGGGTTACCGCTAATGGTTTGCAACTCTTCCGAGAACTAAACATGTCTGCGTTGGTGCTTTTAAAGGTTTCAGTGAATCATATACTGGCGTATTGGCACCGTACGTGCTACGTATTGGCAGCACATAGAATAATAATGGATCGCTACTTTGGGGAGGGAAAATATTCCAATGTAAACTAAATATAATCACTCAAGTCAATTCAAATCATATTCCTGTCACTATAAACAGATGAGGCTGTCTGCTACACTGGATTTAAGTCTAGTTATGCTTGTCAGTGAGAATTTTTTATTCCACTAAAAACAGGTTTTTATGTGTGTCCAGACCTTCTGGCCTTAGTGGATTAGATAGTTTAGCCCTTAAAGATCCATGTCTGTTGTTATTCATTTGTGATCCCTACAGTAGGTGTATATTTACTTTATAATATCAAGTTACGTGAGTAAGGACTGAAACATGGCACAATAATCACCGATGAGATGGTGTGATGAGGTCCAATGGCAAGCGGTTACGTTCCTGAAAATGATTATTTTCCAGTAGTAGCATATCCCACAGTGTGTCCCTTATTTCTAGTACAATATGGACATGGTGATCAACTGCTGCAGGTCTTGTTCGAAAGCTGTGGGCTTGCTCTTTTTGTAATATGTTTTACTGGTATCCTGCGTAGCTATGAGTGCGACTGCGATTATGATTTCTCTTCGTTTACCACAACAATCGCTGCGACACGAATGCAATTTTAAGTATATCCAAGTTCCAGCGACCCCCTGACAGGTATCCTCTCATACCATCAAAGCACATGGAAACTTGGCATTTATGTTTGTGTTACCTTCTTAGTCTTGACGGTGGACTGGCAGCAGTCTCCTCCATCGTAGTTGCAGTATGCTCTGTTGTTCATGGCATCGCAATAATTGTCACCCTGGAATGGCTGCAGGAGAGGGAAAAAAAAAGAAAAAAAATATGTAAAAGGTACCTATTATGCGCAATTCACCTTCTTAGTCAGAAACAAATGTATGTAGGAATTGCTTTTTGTCCTTTTTTCACCATTTTTGTATTCACCTCGAGCTTAAACACCTCCCTTATAAGACCTCCCCCCTATCCCACCCTTTTGTGACCTCATACAGGAGGAGTGGTTCCCCTTGCTTGTTGTTCAGCTCATAGATACGGAGATGTTGCATTTGGTGGAGGAGGGAAATAAAAGTAGTTTGAGATATAAAAAAATTAATGAAACCGTAAAATACCGGACCTTTAAAGAAGTCTCCGGATTATTGGCCTGAAACAGAAATGTGTCACATTTCATATGGATTATATTCCAGTTCTAAAAGCAACGTGCAAACCTGATGTAACCAATTAATCTGAAAAGCATTACTGCCAGCTGTATAGGTCTTGTTTACGTCTACATTACGTCAGAAGCATGCAAATGTAGAATGCGTTCCGGGAAACCAGCCAACCTACGGCCTGTCTGAAGGCTTATAGTAATTAGATCTCTGCCTAGAATATTTCACAACAGAAATGCGTTAAATTTGCATCTAATTTACTTTATTAGCTAATGCTCTATGGTGAGGTGAAAGGTAGGTTATATAGTACATTTATACTGTGATTTACTATAGTTTATTCCAGAAAGGTGTTTATTGATTTCATTAAATGGAAAAAGAGAAAATAGATACTTTTCCTATAACATCATGACTTTGAACCTTTGAAACAAACAAAACAAAAAAAAGCCTGGAAGGTAATGGATGGATAAAGGCTTTTAAAGAAGCATTGGGATATGAGGATACCACTCTAACATTCACCTCAAACCATGTTTAAGTGCTGAATATACTGCATATTAGGCTCCCTCCATCCATCTAGGAACCTCTTTAGTCCAACTAGGGACTGTGGAGGCCAATGGTGATTACCATTGTATTTACCACGGTGTTAAGACCTCCAGTTAACATTCACACGCTCATTCACCCACTACGGGCAATTTGATAACGCCAATTAGCGTAAATTGCATGTCTTTGGACTGTGGGAGGAAACTTGAGAACCCGGAGGAAACCCACCAAGCATGGGAAGAATATGCAAACTCCATGCACACAGAACCCAAGGGTAGAATCGTCAAACCCAGGCCCTGAAGGTGCTAACCACTAAGCAACCATGCCGACATTTTGTTAGGCTATTTACATTTACATTTAGGCATTTGGCAGACGCTCTTATCCAGAGTGACTTACATTTTTATCTCATTACACAACCGAGCAGTTGAGGGTTAAGAGCCTTGCTCAAGAGCCCAACAGTGGCAGCTTGGTGGTTGTAGGGTTTGAACCTGGGATCTTCCGAATCGTAGTCCAATGCCTTAACCACTGAGCTACCCCTGGCCCCTGGCTATTTGATACTGTATTATTTACTGTACTATTCTAATGTAGTCTTGAGGAATAGTTCTGCAGGATTCTTGATGGACTTTTTGGGCTCTCATTTTCAGTCCAGTCCAAAAGTGTTTGGGAGGTCACGAATTTCAATAGCAATGATACACCACAGCTATCTTTGGCCGATTTTTCCTCCCCTGTCGATCACAGAATTATGAGCTTATGTATGCCGAAGAGGGAAGATAGCACTTTCCTCTGAAATGTGTTTGCAACACTCAACCTTCAGTTGGTAGCCTTCAGAGAGCTGGCAGTTGGCTGAGGAACTGTCAAGTGAGTAAACACTAAGAAAAATGATGGGAAAATCCACACTCTATAATGAATTTGGATGATACTAGAACTTCAAAGAAACCGTCGGCCGATTCTTCCTTAGCAACATATCATCATAGCTTAAGAAAGAATCAAACTTCATAAACTGTGCATGTCTGAACTGATCGAGTTCCACTTTGATAAATTGTGTTGTATTTTATATTACCTATGCATATGGTGTGGAAATGAAAGGCAACTCTGCACATGTATTAACTGCGTATTCACAGCTTCATTACGTCTAGGCTATAACGAGACAGTCCTAAAAGCGGGAGGAAATCTATATGAAGGGGTGGGCGGGAGATCAAGGTTCCTGAAGACCTTACCTCACAACCTTTGATGCAGTGGAGGATCTCCGGATGGGGGTACCATTTCAGCCCCATGGTACATGTGATATGCTGTGAGTAGAAAAGAAGACAAATAAGTTAGGTATAGGCAGTAGGCCAGTTTTTGTTTATAATTACAGTAGAATAGAAACTTTGAGAGGGGAAAATGGAGGTTACTCAATGCAGCAGTTGAGAGGTTACTCAAAGCTCTCTCAGTTGAGAACTTTTAAAAGAAAAAGGAAAAAAAAAAACAGATGCAAAACAACATCTTGAGAAATCCAAACTTGGAAATCATTCAAGTCTAGCACCTTGGGAAAGTTGATCTTCTTCATAAAATAGATCATTCAGAACATATAAATTATCGCTTCCTGCGCTCTCACCCTGGAGCCATTGAAGGACATTAGGGCGGCTTCCACAGTGACACGTTCAACAGCAGGAGGTGTAGCAACAGGTTTATCGTGCTATGACATTGGTGGGAAACTTTAAATGGTATTCGAATGCAGAGCACTAATTGCGAGCTGTTACAAGTCGAAAACAGTTTATCCTTTGTCGAGGATCAAGTTATGCCATTCTTAAGGGCAATGCCTGGTGTTGAACCAGATTCACTTAATAACCAATAAGATTAATTGTATGTTTTAAACAACATGGAATGGGAATTCTTGTTATTTTTGGTCTGGAATGGTTAATAGAGTGTGTGTGTTTGTAAGAGTGTGTATGTGCGCCTGTGCCACCCCCAGACCACTTAACCATCATCGATTCAGGCTCCTCTTTCCCCAGCCGTCCAGCTCCACCAGCCCCGTACACACACTGGATCAATTTCACCAATCAATCAGCACCGTGTCATTTCATTTCTACAGTATGTAACAGTCAAGAATAAAGATAACCATAAAAAAGTCCACAGCAACAGGGGGGAAAAATACTAATAGTGTTAATTTAGTGCAAGCGTGGGGGTTCTTTGGACGAGGGCTATACCCAGAGGTCAGATAGTCTTATTGGCTAGCTTTATGACACACACACACACACACACACACACACACACAAAGTCTCCTCATTTTTCTCTCTCGCTTACCCACGCATGCAAACTAAGGTATTTTGCATTTCCTAGCAGTCAGCAAATCAATGGAAAAGAAAAAAGGTGAAGAACAAATGATCAGAGGACGGATGAGTAGAGAAAACATTTCAGCGTTTGAAGACTGCTGGGAGTGATGGGAAATCAATAACACACATACACGCACACATGCACAGAACAAGGAGCACTTTGGGTCCGTGTTGTCAGATTAAAGTGATATAAATTCTGGTCTCGTCAATCATTTTTCTAAATTCTTGTCAATCGTCTTTACAATGTCTGCTCGTAAACGGTAATTTCATTATTTACTGTCTGCTCATGATAAATCTATTATTTTAAAGACTTGAGGCTTAATCTCTGCTCAGTTTACAGTTTGTTCTTCGATCTTTATTTCAATTTGGCATTCATTATGATATACAGTACACATCACTGTCCGTTATAACAAACTCAGGTTGAACTTGAATTCCTCAAATTATTAGAATTTTATTCCCAAAAAAAGTTTTTTTTTTTTAAGAATTTGTTTTAAAATGTATACGTAAGTGGGCATAAGATAACCAACGCATTGTTTAAATATTAAATAATAATGCATAATATGTATGTGAGGTTTTTGTTGTTGTTTACTTTACATACTGTATAATACATAATACAACATGCTAAACCAATTTTTAAAAATGGAGCAGGATGGCTAACATTAGACAAGTCCAAAAACGTTAATCACAAACTTTTAGCTACTGTGGAATCTGAGCTTTGTTTAGTTAGCCGGTTAGCTTGCTATTTAACAAAACAAGTATAGTTGCACTTTTGGCCATGTTCAAATATCATGCTGAGAAATAAGTCAGTAAAAATAGGAAAAATAGTAAGGAAAACTAGCTAACCAAAATGCAAGCACTTATAGATGAATGTATGCATGGGATAGCCAGCTAACTAAACAACAGTTATTGCAGGAAAAAGTTGCAAAAGGATAGCTGTTGTTGTTGGTCTTTCGGCTGCTCCCGACAAGGGGTCGCCACAGCGGAATATCCAGTCCGCACAACAACTTGGC
>JAOTQY010000028.1:1964163-1981914 GCA_026413445.1 Dolichallabes microphthalmus
GGCCATGTAGGTTTGGATTTTTTTTCTCCCTAAATAATAAAACACCTCATTTAAAAACTGCATTTTGTGTTTACTTGCGTTATCTTTGACTAACAGTTAAATGTGTTTGATGATCAGAAACATTTTGTGTGACAAACATGCAAAAGATTAAGAAATCAAGAGGGGGGCAAATAGTTTTTCACACCAATGTACATAGACATACAGTACAGTACATAGACAAAAGAGGTTTCTCCCGGCAACCCCTCCAAGCAAATCATACTTGTTCAGTCTTCTTCTAATTGTGCTGTTATGGACTTTTAACATTTAACATGCTCAGTAAGGCCTGTAGGGTCTGAGATGTAGCTCTTGGGTTTTTCGTTTTTCACTTAGCAAAAATCTCTGACCTTGGGATGAATGTGCTGGGACCTTGATTTCTGCTTTTCACTTATAATGTGGAATAATCTTTCTCCCTGTAGAACATTGAACTTCAAACTATTGGAAGATGCTTTTATAACCCCTTTCAAATTGACATGCAGCAACAATTGCTTCTCATAGACCATTGCTTTTATAAAAGTCTGCACACCTACTGATAATCGATTAATCAACTGGGTGATGATTAGCAGCACCTGGCTGCAACTTACCCTCTTAAATCCTGTGCAAGCAGTAAGGGAGTACTTGCCTGCATGTTTTTTTTGTGTTTTTTTTTTGGCTTCATTTTTGTTAAATAAATAATGGCACGGTGAAAAATGTTATATTTTGTTGCTCGTCTGAGGTTATATTTGCCTAATACAAAGACCTGCTATGAACAGATGATTTTTATTATGTTCTTAGACGAAAAAATCTCATACCACGTTCCCCAATGGTAAAATACAGCGCTCTTATGCAAAGTGTGTAAAGGTTGGTCTGAGTTGGCGAAAAGGAAATGAGACTCATGTCTAAAATGGCCTAACTGTGCCATAACTTGTGGCTTCTCCTCATCTGACAAGCCAAAACCACGGCTGCCTTACATGCCACTGTGGGTGCACGAGCAAAATGTGCGGTCTGCCGATGGCTTCCCAGGAGCGTTCCATATGCAAACCACGTCCACTTAACATAAATGACATTCTCCCTCGGACCTTCCAGAGCTGCTGGCCATGCTCCCCCGAAACCTGAAGTGTTAACAGCCAAGCGTGTAAATGGAGGTTGCCTTTTAGAGCCTGGGCTCTTATGGGAAAACCAGATGCTCCTTTTAATGATAATTGAAACAAGAGAGGCCTTTGTGGTATAGCAAAGTCACCAATGTAATTTTCTCAGTTACTGAGTGTTCCTGCTATGATGTAGATTTTAGCTTTTGGTGTGCATGAGGGAAGTGGGACATGATCTCCAGCTGTAAAAGGAAACCTGCTGTGAGCTATGTTTCTGGAAGAGGGGGCGAGTAGGATTGCTGATCATTGCTTAAATTTCTAAACACTGTGCTCCGATAGTTGTGCAAATTTATCCACACAAGGCCAGTGTTTCTGCAGGTTTTTGTTCCAAGCATGCATTAGCTACGTGTAGTTATAGTCGTGGTTAAACGTTTGCACTTATGAACACGAACATGAATTTAATGGCAATATTGGGCTTTCAATTACTTTTGTAATAATAATAATAATAATAATAATAATAGAGTCAAGGCTCCAAAAAGTGAGTGAGACTGCTTTACTCATTTCACAACCAGCTTTGATGTGTATTTGGGGTCACGTTCCTGTTGGAACACTCACTTACTGTATGTCCAAGTTGAACTGTCTAGCCGAGGATTGGAGGATATGCTGAAGATTTCTGAGGTTCTCCTCCTTCATCATTAATACTAGTACTAGTCACTAGTACTACTGGCAGTGCACCAGTCCCAGAATGTGATGCTACCGCCACCATGCTAAACAGCGTTCTTCATGGAAGCCCTATGCCTTGGTGGTTCCTGTGATGTTCCTGATCATTTACACCAATTTCCTCTTAGCTGGGGGTAAAAGTTTGAGTCTTCATTCTGACCTTGGCAAAGTGGCTACACTGTTGAACAGATCTTCAAATCTACAGTTGTTTAGAAATGGCTCTGTTCCTGACTTGTGTAAAACTACCAAAAACCAGCCAGTTCAACCCCTCCTAAAGATCATATTGAGAGTTCATATGGAGAGTTCAACTCCCCAATGCTGAACCTAAAGTCGTGACCTTGAGTGAGTGTACATACTGTATGTACTTGACCTTGTAAACATGATTATCGCTCTGCGTTGAATTTAAACAGGCCCGAATGAATTATTGAGGCAGTAACTTTGGACAGGTTACATACTCTGTAGGTTTTCATCTATTAAAGAGGTATGTTGTGCAATCATACCCTCCCATAATAAAGGGACGGTATGATTGCATTCTATGTCTCATTACTTGAGGTAAATGTAACTCATGGCATTAAAAACCAAGCTTACTAATATATCTTCGCTCCACTGATCTCCGTGCATGCTCAAGGAAATATTCCCTCATGTTCTGTTGACAAAATTTATTGTCAGCAATGTCATTATTGAGTTATTTTCCTCACAGTCATATGTAAAGATAAAAGTGCAGCTCAGGTTTTTCCACTCTTATAGAGATATAAGAGTGGAAAAAAGGGAATGAGAAAGCACTGTCTCAAATCTCTGAACACGTGTACTTTCTCTTTAAGTGTCCAGACCGTGTAAAATACCTCAGTCAGTCTCTATTAGCTCCAGCAAAGCAATCACACAGGCAGCCTTTGAAACACTTCAGCGAACTTCCGCACAAACACGAGACGGTCCAGAGCCACCAGAAACACAGAGGGCTGGCAAAACTGCTATCCCACACACGCTCACACACCCTTGAGAGCATAGCTGAAAACCATTATCGTAAAGTGACTTTGCAATGAAATGATCTATTACTAATGTGACCTTTTAGCCAGTCAGCCATGCAAAAAAAAAAAAAAAGCACTGCACAAGCTCTGTATGCATGCAGTTGCATGTAGAAAGGTGCTCTGAGGCCTGCCATTATTGTGTTGCATGGCCTCCCGAGAATACGAAGTCTTGCGTCAGTGCCCAGTGAGGTGGAGGGGCTCTGGGGAGATAACCCATTGAAACCCTAGTGCTCTACTATGCCAACACCTGCTTGTTGTTAACCTGAGTGCAGAACGAGATGCTGTCAAAATCCCCTCCAGGACAACCTCAGCTAAAAGCAGCATCCCTGTGGTACAGCTCTGTGAACAGTATGTTCTGCTCAAGCACTGAAGACATTGCTAAGGAAGGAAGGACTACGTGTCCTATTGCAGCTTGGCCATGTTTGAGATGTGGGGCTACCTTAATTAACCTTACACTGCTTGCCCTGGTAAGCATAAGAAAAGAGAAAGAGTGTGATAAATCACTTTGATTATTTTGTGTCACTGGTAATTTTAGTACATAATTACATGAGCGGTGTAATGTAAAAATATAATTACCGCTATCTATTGAAATCATGCCATGGCAGTGCCCGGAACTTAAAAATTAATTACAAAAACCCAGTAATTTATATCATATAGCTTTTACGGGAGAAGGTTTGTGATGATTTTGTAAGAATTTCTGATATTTAGAACCACAGTCATTTTTTTCCCATTTTTCCATAATATAATAATAATAATAATAATAATAATAATAATAATAATAAAAATAAATAAATAAATAATAACAATAACCAGTAATGCAAAATGCATTTCCCTTGATGTCAGTAATGAAGGCTTATTTAGAATTATTTATGTTTGCAAAAACGTCCAAAAAACTTATTTCAATTGATACTGCTACAAATTAACATCACCTGCTGTCATTTAAACCTCAATCATCAGGCTTAATTCTGGATCCTGTTTGGAATTTGAACAGATGTACTGAATATCAAAGGGATGTGGACTTTGGAAAATGATGTTTCATTTGTAAATCAATGGTCCTGCTTGTGTAAAATAAATACAGGCTATTACTTTGAATTCAGGACGGATTCATTTCCAGAAATTCCCAATTTGAACGTCAGGGTCACGATGGATCCTGGGAACACTAGGCATGAGGCGGGAACACGTCCTGTATAAAATGGCAGACTATCATGTCACAATGCAGACATTCATTCACAGCTATTGGGCAATTTAGAATAGTCCACCAACTGGCATGTTTCTGGGGGGTAGGAGGAAATCAGAGAATCCAAAGGAAACCCACAGACCATGGGGAAAACTATGTGAAATTCCACACATATAGAAATCCAGATTCAGGTTTGAAAATGGGGATGTCTATGCTGTCAGCAAGTCATGCTATACTCTGTGCCATGTACCTCATCACAGGACTGGAATAGCGTTTGATTCTAAGCTTGGGTTACGTACACAGTTCTTCATGTATCAATATGGGTTTCTACTGAGTTGGGATTGGGATTGCTTCCATCTTCCAAAACATTCCACAAGGTGACCTGGTTATTCAAGATTCAAAGAACTTTATTAATCTCAGAGGGAAATTGCATATTCTTAATACACTAAGATGCAACGGAAATCCGTCCATAGTATATATTCTTTCATCACCACCCTGAGCAGGATAAGACAGTGTAGAACACATTTTCTTTCGCTTACATTCACAGAATATAAGATGTTCCTGTAAGAGCTTTGGTTTCTAAAACAAGTGAAGAAAAACTTGAATGACTGGAAAAAAAAAAAAAAACTGAGCCCAATTTTATCACAATTCTGTAAAACTGCTAAAAATTGAGCATAAAAAAAACAGGGGCAAATACATTAACCAGTGGATGAGATATCAGCCTTGGCGCTGGACAATGCTGGATTTGGCCAAAGCTCCAGCGGTCCTGCTGTTCTGCATAGTGGCTGTCTGTATATTTTTATACCCAAGCACACGACTCGCTCACCGCATGGCCTGGGAATTGAACCAGCCAAGCAGGTTTCTCCAGCTCACAAGCAGCGGCCATGCAGATTTTTCTGGAGGCGTTCTGCACGAACATGCTGCCGCGTGCTGTTTTCTTGACCACGCTCCAGCCCAGATGCACTCCACTGAATGCTGACATACTGCAAAGTCAAAATTGGGATAAGTTGAGGATCAATTTTACTTCAAGGCGCTGGTCAAAACACAGAGTGCGCAAAAGTCTGTGAAGTGCTGGTGGGTTGCTGTAGATGAGCCAGGCCCAGAACATTGCTGCCCGGCCCACACAGATAGAAAATACATAGCAGCAAAGACATCCTGTTCTTTCTACGTATGAGATACGCACATAGTCTGATGGTGGGGGTTTTAACTAGTGGGTGGGTGGATGGGAGTTCTCACATATGGCTCTCAGAATGATGAAAATCTGCTCGTTTGACCTAAAAGCCTGTGTGTTCTTCATGGTGGATAGCAACCGTGGCTGCAGGCCTGTTGGCATCTTCGACAGAGACACAGTCCCTTCCCGCCTCACTCCATCTTCCACGGGTTCCTTTCAAGCATCCGGACTGATCCCTATCAAAGAACTTCATTTCCCATGGGGGGAGCTGGCACAACACAACCTTTGAAGCAGCAGAGCCTGCACAGAACCTTCTGATTGTAAGGACGCAACAAATGAAGGAAGACCACAATATCAACAAAACAATGACAAGTATGCATCTCAGCGTAGAGAAGATGGTGCAGGCACCTTGATCATCAACAGGCCCGGATAAAGCAAGACAAGGCAGGGATGTGTTTACTGTTTACACCTCCTTCTAAAGAGATAGACCTCACGCACTCTCTGTGTGATGACCGAACGATAGATAGAACGATGATATATATATATATATATATATAAAAACACCTTTCCAACACTAGAGCACGGCTAGATCATGTACATTGCACTCAAAGGTAGATATGGAACTTTGCAGAGCTCAGCCAAGGTATCCGTTTCTCATCAACCACAAGCGTCTGGGTTTGGTTTGGTTTAACCGAGGAGGTTTTCATTGTAAAGATTTAATGTGATTAGGCCTAAAGGACGCAAAAAAAGAGAGAAATCCCAAGACTACCATGACCTGACAAACATGCTCGGTTTCTAGGAAAAGAATTTGAGGTAGAATTATCTGCTCTGAATATTCGCAGTACTATAAACCACAAAGGACAGAAGACCGTGCATAAAACAGCTGGTGAAAAATGAGACAACAGAAGCATGAACGAGATTTTTCAGAAGCCCTTTCAATGCCAAATTCTCTCAATTCATCCGTCGAAAGCTTACAGAACTGACGTCTTCCACATGCACTGTATCATTTACCTTCGAATAGCCTCATCCGTCTCCTTTCTGCATGACTTTGATCTTCTTCAGCTAAAGTGACCCAGTTCGACCTCGGCAATAACGAGACCAGGTCATTGTACAAAAGGGCCGTTTGACACAGAGGTCATGTGTAATTTTGAAAGACAGGTTTAGGGTCTTCTGGTCTCTGGAGATGTTATCTTCAGTCTTACAAGCAGGAAGGAGAGTGTATTTTCATGCCAAGTACACATTGTATGTAAAAAAATGTCTGTTACAACAATGACAACGTCTGTTTGCAAACAGTAACAATGGAATGTGTATGCTATGTATGCCAGCATCACATTTAACAGCAAAAAAAGTTTTTTTTTTATAGCTTTGGGGTTTAAATAAAGCGTCTACGAAAGCAAATACAGTCAGAACAAGTCGAGGAGCAAATTGCATAACATATTGTAAATATCTGTTTATGTACACCTTGCATTTTTAGAGACTGATAGTACATAATCTTATTCTGTACTGGTCACTGTGTAAATAAGCCATTAAACAGCCCTACTTATTTGACCCTTTATTGGAAAAAAAATTATATATGCTGTACAGTGAAACCTCGGATTGTGAGTAACGCGGTTTGTGAGTGTTCCGCAAGACGAGAAAAGATTTTTAATACATTTTTACTTGGAAAAGGAGCAAGAGTACCGAGGATTATGTATCACGCAATATACTTAATATTTTGGGTTCATTATTTTTATGCATTTATTTTATTGGGCTGTGGAACGAATAATTTGAGTTTCCATTATTTCTTATGGGAAAATTCTATTTGATTTACGAGTGTTTTGGAATACGAGCCCACTTCTGGAACGAATTATGATCGTAATCCAAGGTTGCACTGTACTACAATTTTAAAAAAGACTTAAATAATTCTTTGTGCCCCTCAAGTTTTTGGAAATCTGTCCAGAACTGAAGTATAAAATGTATCTATGATAAAAACAGGCTCTACCTTGGTGATCGCAGGGTATCCAGCTGCCACCTCAGCTGGGCAGTGGAGTTTTTCCTTATGGGACGTCTCCACTGTAGTGGCCCACTGATCCAGAAAACCGCTTGGCGTATACAGACCGCAGTCCCTTACACTCGTCTCCCTTTCAAAGTCCTCACAAACACCATCGCCGTCATAGTAGTAGCATATGCTGGGTTCATCTTTGAGAGAGAGAGAGAGAGAGAGAGAGAGAGAGAGAGAGAGAGAAAATGACTGATCATGTCTTAGCAATCATTGTCTCCAAATGGCACATAAGAGACACACCGGTGAAAAGATGGACCTATATAATATGTGATGTTTTTAGTGTATACAGTATATTGTAAATTAAAAAATAAATGTGTGGCCAGTAAACAAACACAAAAAAGGTGGCGTTTCCCTCCTGTAAGAAGACAGTTAATTTAGAGTAAGGGAAGGAGTCTCCAGTGTCAGTGCTTTGTAATAAACAGTAGGTATTTCAACATGAAAGATTTTCACGACAAAAGATTTCACATCTTGCATAAAGATCACATGCGAAGGCTGCTGTTAGTTTATCTGGTCACTAATAAAATCAAGCCATGGCAAAAAAAATAAAAATACAGAAATGCTATTAGAAACCAATATTTAGCGCCCATCGAAATCAACGTTATGAATAGGATGTAAAATCTCATCCAAAGGCTAGCCATCTGCTAATCTTGCAATAGCAAAATAGACTTCACTTGCTGATGACAGAACAATGTCTGGACATTTATAAAATGAGGTAAAACCCCCTCAGCCTTGACAGACATTGACTTTGCGACTGCTAACTACGTTTTCTTTCCCCACACTCTAGCAGAAGGAAAGTCCGTAACATCACTCTGAACCCGGCGACACGAGGGGAAAAAAGCGGCAAGGACGCATCTCTGCCAAAGATTATCAGTAGGTGCTTTTACCGAAAAACAAAGCTTTCCTGGTGTCATCTCTTTCTTCTTTCCTGTCCTCTCTCCAGAAAAATTGAAGGAAGAGGTGAGCAAACATATGTGTCCTTGCTGCCAGTTCAGAGTGGACTGGCTTTAGACGACAAAAAAAAAAAAAAACACCAAAAGAAAAAAAGAAAGATTCATTTTGCAAGGGAAGAAGCCTCCTGCTGCGGCAGCCAAGGTGGGGAAAAAAGGAAAGGATTCGCACAAGAGTAATGGGATATAATGAATTTGTCAGATTAGGGGTCTACCATTTCTATTTTTTTAAGTGGGGGATGTACAGACAGACAGAGTGAGAGAATGAGAGAGAGAAAGGGAAGGAAATGAGAAACGTCTTTTCCAGACACCGGAGCCTCCTTCATCCTCAGTCCTTATTCATTTCTTGTACTACTGTTTCCTATTCCTCTGTTTCAGTCCTAGCTTCTCCACCACTCACATCCATATTTTCTCCATCCTCTCGCTCTCAATCAATCTTTCTCCATTGCGTCCTCCCCTCTACTGCATCCTTCTCATCTCGCACTCCCTCCTTCTTCATCCCGCTCTTCCCACCCCTCTCTAAACCCCCACACCACCACCACCCCCACCCCCACCCCACCCCACTTCCCAGAGTCAGGGGTTCCAGTAAGGGGGACAGGGAAATGCTGTGCCAAGTTGGCCTCTACACAAATTCCAATGCTCCCCTCAGCCTAGCTTTGCCGATGTTGAAACGTGGGGCTGCCGAAGGGGGCACACACACACTGTGCTTACTGCAGTTAGGGGAAAAAAAAAACACACACACACACACACATGGTGTCAGAAGTTCTTTGATAGCTACATGATTCACCTTCTTCATTTAGCTTTGGTGCAAATCTGAGGCAGATTCACCTTGTATTAGCTAGCTTGCTAACAAACATGGCTACTAATTCTAATTTTACACTATATACACTATCTACAGGGCCTTAGTACAAAATACAGTGTTGTATAACTTGTCTGATACTTCTGCTTGCTATAGCTGAGGTAATGCTTTTGTTAGCTAAGCTAGCTAAGGTGCTACTAAGCTAACATGCTAGTTTAGGCAGTTCTGAGAAACTGTTATGTTGTGTTTTATGTGTTTTACAGTTAATGTAACATGACTGTAATGATTAAGTCCTGTTTCTACACATAATATTACATCTAATTAGTTTTTTTTTATATTACTATTATATCATTTGCTTTTTTTATCCTCTCCTACAGACACAGTTGCGTAGACACTACTGTCATTTTATAAGCTATATCAGCTAGTCCTGGAAAAGCTTTATATTTTGTATGTAAACCAGAACCAGTATTTATGTTAAACTACAGGCTAGTAATGTCTGTATGTTTGATATTAACAAAAAAAAACATCTAAGGTGAAGCTAGCTTGTTTTTTGCTAATGATGGCAAAATTGGTTTTACCCACTTGTTAGCATACTGTATATACGTGCACATATCCAGGTGCCATCCAAAACTTGAAGCGAGTTTACATTTTGTTGTTTTTTTGCATTGTGTGCAAGATTTAGTGAAGACATACAGTAGCAACATGAGTTCCAAAAATGTTAGCAGAGACGGTAGCGAGAAGAAAAGGGAGACATTTTCAGTTTTGTTTTACCAAGAGGCGAGTGAAGTTTAATGTTTATTTATTTCATATTTTTCTTCATTTCCATGTCTTTACTAATTTTTTTGATTGGTTTTATATGCTAAAAATGATTATGATGTTAGAAATTGGTAATATTGTGGGTGGCTGGAACGGATTATGTGCATTTACATTATTTTCTATGGGAAAATGCATTTCGATATAAGAACTCGCTTCCAAAATGAATGTAAATATTAAATTACAGGCCTGTAAAATCTGTATATTTGATGTAACAAAAAAAAAAAATTGAGGTTACCCTCTATGCAGGCAAATTGGTTTTACCTATTTATTTATTTATTTATTTATTTATTTATTTATTTTAAGTAGAGGACAGCTAGCAGTGGCACGGTGACTCAGTATTTTGCATGGTCACCTCAAACCTCCATGGTTGGGGGTTTGAATCTCATCTCCGGTCTGTTCGCATGGAGTTATTAGATTTACCTTATACCGAATCTAATCAGGATACGTTGCATGGACGATAATGAGGATGGATTTGTAATAATAATGATAGCTATGTTGCTAAACTATAATAATAATAATGATAGCTATGTTGCTAAACTAATTAAAACAAAGTTCTAGGCTAAACACTTTGATGCTGAAAATAAGCACTAGCATTGTTGTGATTCGAGCAACCTTTTAAATAGGTCATTAATTTTAACTTAAAATACTGCGACTAGTCCAGTCCAGTCAGGCAGGAAGACGCAAACAGACAGACAGATGGGTGGATGATCTATCCAGTTTCCATGTGAAATCTACAAACAATTCAAGCCGCCACACAGATGTGAGTTCTTCCACTGAAAGTATGCAGACAGAGGAAAATAACAGGTACCGTGATGGCTGTATGAGAACAGATCAAGAGAACTGCACAAGATCTAAATAACGGTGACATCTTGCTGGTGACAGAAGGTCAGGACGGCTTTAGATATTTGCCAGTGTTTCCAGCATACACACTTGTTGGAACGAGAATCCCTAAGGCAAACACCTCGAAATCTGTTAATGCCTATGATCACGTGTAACGTGACTCTTAGCATGTTTCATTCTGGTGAAACATGTTAATTTCATGTTCACAAGCATGCTGCACATGACTTCCATATGTGCGGGGCTGCAGACTTGATGTGACACAAGTTTCCTCGGGCCAAAACCAAAGAGGAGAGGAAAAGCCTCCTTTATGCATAAAGCAAAGAAGCAGACAAGGTGCCAAAGCATCCGTTCTGAATTTTGTTGGCCTGCTCTTTTGAATAAAATGTCTTCCAGACGTGATGGGGACGTCACATTGTTTGAGAATTCTTGGAAGAAAGTAACAAAAGTGCATATCGGGATAGGGACAAATCTAAGGACATATCTGCAAAAGGATAATTTAACCACTTCATGTTATACATGGTTAGAATCAGGTGTAATACCTAAGTGTAGGTTCACACTAGCAAGTGACCAATCACTTGTATTTGTAATTTTGTCGCTGTATTCACTGATCAGATGTAAAATTAATCAATTACAAGTTAAATTAATTATCTTGTTACCAGGGCACCTTTCAAGGAGTGAGATATATTAAGCTGCGAGTGAACAGTCTTTCTTAAAGTTGATGCGTTGAAAGCAGGAAAAATAGGCAAGCCTAAGGACCTCAGCTCAGAGAATGTCCAAAACAGCAGGTCTACTGTATGCAGCCGTTATAATCTTGAACTAGTAGGGTGGACTATTGGGACTTAAGAAAGGTTTGTGCACTCACCTACACAGTTGAAGAACAGCTCTTTTTTACATTGACTTGAGCAGCCATCCCCGTTTATGGTGTTCTTATCATCACACTGCTCTCCCTGGGACCTGGGGGCCAAACAAGAACAGGAATCGATACAAAACCAGCATGCATGTGATCATCATTACGGTCTGGATTCATTCCTGCCTAATGACGATGATGAAACACTCGCATAAACATACCTCTGGATGATCCCATCTCCGCAATATGGAGCTCCAAGATGGTGGACAAGAGGCGGAGATAGTTCGCTATTTCCCCATCTGGAGATTGTCTGAACCCGGTAGGTGTACATCACACCATACACCATGTCCCTAAAAATATATATATCCAAAATATATATATAAAAAATAATAATAATAATAATAAATAAATAAATAAATGATAACTACTGAAATCACATTAAAAGAGTAAAGAATGGTCACTTTAGAGAAACCTGAATGCATTGGTAACTTTCATGATCCAAATGATGTAACGTTAGGGCTAGGATATAATAGCAAATGTTTATTCAGACTCTACCACTACCAAAGTTTCTCATGCCTCTTGCGCACTTAATGAAGATTTTTCAACAGACTTTTACTTCTTGGCTACGTTTCTGGTTGGCTCAAGTGCCTTCTTAACCTCCTTAAAAATTCATGACCCCAAAATCCCATTACGGGCCCGAAGTAAACGAGCCTGTAATTCTCTAATCCTGGGTCAGCTTTGTTGTAAACCATCATAATTTGATTCCACTTTCGCAAGCCATCACTCGTGGGTTCCAACCAGGCATTACAATTAGCGTGCATATGGATTTCGACTTCTGGCCTCTCAGAGCTCATCTGCATTCAGTTATGCTTGCTGATACGAAATGCAAGCTGTGAAGGGAGTGAATGGAATCGATCCAAGACTTGCACTTAAAACAGATCTCAGGCTCTGTAGACTTAAACGACTGAAGACCAAAATGAGGCAATGACATCCTCCTTTGGACTCGGTCACCTTCTTCTTTAGTGCCTGTGCTCAGCTGATGTCCAAGGGAATTGAAGGTCATCTGGCCAACAAGTTTATTGCTCCGCTACTTTGGGAAGATGTTATCAGTAGCTTGAACTACCTACAAAGATTTGCCAGATTTGTTTTTAATCTACAACTAGGTATATGAAATAATTTTCGGACTTTGTGTGGCCTTTGGTTTTGCATCACTGCATCATATTGGATGTCAGGAAAAAGAAAAAAACTCCTCTGATTTATATATAACTACAAAGTACAAGCGATTCTGTAAAAGAGAACACTTTTTAATCACAAAAAGAACTATTTGAATGAATAATGTGAACAATAAAGCACTTTATTAACTAATAAAGTAACTGACAGTCCCTATTGCCTACTTGAACAAGTCGTTTAGGGAAAAAGATTTTATCTGCCAAAGGCTAAGAACTAGCACATTGATTAAACTTGCTATGCCAGGGGTTGTCAACTTGCAGGCCGCTCTGGATGCAGACCGAGCAAAGCTTTTCAGTGGATCAAACCAAGTGCTAAATAAACACTGTAACATAGTCAATCAATGGATGAAAAACTGGCCATAGTTAAATTATATTAATTGTTTTAATTAAAGGTAGCTCAATGGTATTCACAGGTTCCCATCCATTCTTTCATTTTCCATACTGTTTACCCTGTGTAGGATTGTAGCGGGCTGGAGCCTAAGTTAGGGAACTTAGGACACACAAAGGGCACCATGAAATGGTTGACCACCCATCGTAGGGCACAAACACACACTCACACACCTCATCATACACTATGGGCAATCTGGAAACACTAATTTTCGGACTGTGGAAGGAACCCGGAAAATGGAAACTCCACACACACAGACCGGCGGCCACTAAAACACAAAAATTTTAGACGTTCATAAATTGAATTTTATTTATTCTCTTTGATCTGACTGGTAAAGTTATGGGGGGGGGGAAAACAAGGCATTGAAGACAATTTGATAGAAAAATTTAAATCAGATGTCTTCTCTGTTCAGACAGCATGGGGCTATTTAAAAGAGGTAATGATGAAGTGCCATGAAATTGAAATTTCTCATATGTCTAGCCAAAATTTAATTACTAATGGTTAGTTCTCCTTGTTGTTGGTAGGTTTCTTCAGGGTACTCCGGTTTCCTCCCACAGTCCAAAGACATGTAAATTAGGCTAATTAGCATTTCCAAATTCCCTATAGTGTGTGAGTGAATGTGTGTGTGCTTGTGTGCCCTGAGATAGATTGGCGCATAAATTGTAATTTTGTCACATCCACTATACCCGAAATCAAATGTACAGATCCGAGTCACACGGACTGAACCGAGCAACACAGCTAAGGAGGGTTCCCTTTTGCTTCTTGCCGCTGTGCCACATCGAATCTGATACCGCACTGGGAACTGAACAAAGTGGGCAAACGCTTTTGATGTTGGTGCGAGTAAGCACGTCTCTTTCAGTGTTCCACTGCATTCATTCAGACACAAACAAATAGCTGGCGTGCAGTCACGGCCCGGGTTTCCACAAAACAGTAACTCAATACACACCACGTGGGCCAAAAAACAAGACACGCACCGGGAAAGAAAACATCCAGGCCACATTGCTGGACATCAGTTGTTTGCGTGTGTTTCAATAGTCTGAAAGACTGGACTTGCAAACAAGTGAAAGGAAAGCTACAGGTAAACAATCCTGAAGGCCAGAAAAAAAAGAGAGAAAGAGTGTGTATGTGTGTGTGTGTGGATGTGGCAAAAAGAAATATTGACAGAGGCACATGCTGGGATTGAATAGCAGGTCATATACAGACCATCAAGTCGTATTAATTTCTGAACAGATCCTCGTCCCCACACATACACGCACATACACATGCACAAACAAATGCGTGCATGCCAACCACCCACAACGTTACACACAGACAGAAGGCTTCTCCAACATCAACTCTGTAGTCCTGCAATCCACACATCAATAAAACAACACATTCAGATGGGCGAACACACACACACACCCATCAGCTTGTAATAAAAGAGTGAATGAGAAAAGGGAAAGGAAAAAAAAAAAAAAACATACAAAGACCTCATTATTTGCACTTGCGTCGAGCGGGTTCCCCAGAGGGAACACAAGCCCTTCTCTCTGCTGATTAAGAAAAACGATGAAGCCAAATTAGCGGAGCACTCGGGCACGGCGGCTGATGTAGCAAACAAGGGTGGTTCAGGCGAGGCCAAGATTTTCGCCCTGTCGTCAGCACAGTTATAAGGTGCCTGCTCTAATGGGCAGGGAAGCAGTAACTTTTAATAAGAGGCTAAACAAATCATTCAAATTAGCACTAAAGACGAATGGCAAGGGCTGGAGTTTTATGCAGCTGTTTGCGTTTGTGCCTGAGCCAAACGTGAGGCCGATGCCAGAAAATCACTAAAGCACGAACCAGTGCAAGTACCTTAACGTCAAACAAGAATGCACAAAAATGGAGAATTCACAAGACATTCAGTAGGAAGCTACTTGTTCCAATGTGTCAATGGGTTTATAATTGGATACGTCTGATGTCCCTTATCACATCTTAGGTTGTCTATGGGTAACCACAAACTTTATGAGAAAGTTATTTGGTAATATTTCTGTAAGCAATGGACTTTTTTTTTATTGCATGTCAGAATAATTTTGATAATGTCACCCACGCAACGTTGAAACCATACTGACTTCCATTAACTTGAATAAGGTTGAGGTGAGAGTCTGTAATAGTCCCCCCAGAATCAGGAGAAAGCATGCTCCAAACTGAGCATGAGCAGACATATCACTACCCTAGCCAAGCCTGGGTTCTGCCGCCGTGCTTGCTGTGAATACACATGGACGTGGCTTAGCTGCAGTGTGTCTCGGGTTCCTCATGCAAAACGAACAGATGATCAAAAGCAAAGGCATGTGTGCGCAAATACCAATATAGCACGTCCTTTACTGGGCCTTACGGACAAGGGTCAAAAATCAGACTAGAATACAGTAAGTGCTTTTCTATAAACAGGTGCACATTGGGGAAATGAAATGATTGGATCTAGTACCATATAGTGTTATTTCATTTGTCTTTCTGGGAAACCCATCAAGATCCTCCTGAAAAACCCTAGAACGAAGGATTTGTGTGATTCCAGTGACATTCCTGAGCAAGATAAAACCATACACCATTCCAAGAAACTGATGGTTCCTATATTCAACTATAAAGTGAAATGTTGTTGAGTTTGTACCTCTTGGGAACACTGGAAAGAACAGTCACAAGAAAGCTAGAATCATTGAACATTTGAAGAACCACTGAGGAACCCTTTTGTTGTAGCCATGAGAGCAGACCTTACAACCAGTTAGTCTAGCATAAAACCTTACC
Organism: Dolichallabes microphthalmus; assembly: GCA_026413445.1. Classification (NCBI taxonomy): domain Eukaryota; kingdom Metazoa; phylum Chordata; class Actinopteri; order Siluriformes; family Clariidae; genus Dolichallabes; species Dolichallabes microphthalmus. Next base: position 1,980,021 of record JAOTQY010000028.1, read on the forward strand.
TGCTGATCTAGAACTGAATAGCTTCAATAGCATGGTTCTACTGTAGGCAGAGGCAAACTTGAATTGACTTCTCAAAAGCAAAGTTTACTCAAGCAAGAACTCAAGGCAAAATAGATTACTAAAATCTGGCAATACTTCACACAAGATTTACAAAACATCCTGTAATGGATTGGCACTCTGTACTGGGTGTTCCCTGCTCTGTGCCCAGAGGAACCTGGGATAGGCTCCATGCCCACCTATGACCAGGTACAGGGTAAGCTATACCGCTTAGAAGATGAATGAATGAATGAATGACCATATTCCAACATGCTTCTTTCTATCTATACCTCCATCACTGTGGCTGTACCATTCTGCAAACAATACTACAGTTCTAAAGTTCTTTTCTTGATCCTCCATAAGCAAGTATACTTTACTAGAATACAGCTCGGCGAGATCAATCAAGTATCTGGCTTTCATTCACTCTCTGGTGCTCCTAGTTGTATGAAAACCTCTGGATATTTGTAGCATTTCTCATACCAGAACTTCGCTCCACATGAGGTTTCCTTCACACTACCTGCCAAAAATAACAGGACGATGAAGAAGCATCTTTAGCACATTTTGAAAAAAAGAAAAATAGTAGAAGAAGAAAGAAATTGAGAAAAAATGGTAAGCAGACAGGAAACAAAAACATTTTTCAAATAGTATCTGAAGAAGACTAGCTATGCCTTGGGCCTCGAGGAAGGAAGAACTCTTTTGCCATGTTTAACATACAACGTTTGTTCGATTTCTTGAACCTGTATTGGATCAACAAAGCTGTTGGAAATACTTCATTTACTTTAATCCATTATTAGTAATCTCTAAATCAGGAGTTAAATTTTTACCCCTCAGTTTTGCACTTATTTCAGTTCATCAGCTAATTGCCAAGTGTTTCATGCACTTAAACAATGCAAATTTCATGCAATTAAACAATAAACCCTCCTGTGGACCTGCATTTTAACACCTCAAGATCCATGAGCATTGAAACCTACTCGCACCAATTAGCATGTAAGAACATTTACTGCAATCTCTAAACCAAACCACAGGTGAAGCTTTGAATTTTATGATCCTCCCTGCATTCAACTAAAGTTCTATTAGAAGAGCGGAATTGATTTCAACCTTAAACCCCCCAAGTACTTCGTTACAAAAAAAGATCTAAGCTATTTCTCAAAGTTGCTTGATGGGTAAAATGCCTTTAGTCCATGTGGTTCTACCTAACAGAAATGCTAATTATAAGAACACCAAGCCAGGTGTTCATGCGTCAATCACTGGGCAAGAGCTAGGTGCTGGGTTTTTGAGGATTGCTGTGTTTGATCAGGCAAAAACCTTGATTCTGAAAAACATCAGTAAGCTGAAATCTGTGAACAACTGTTAATTATTTTGCCTATTATCCAAGGATCACAAGGTCATGTCTGGTTTGATGTCCAACCGAAGCCAGAGGTACATTCAAAAGGTTTGACTGCAAAATGAGATAAATCAATTTTGGCAGTTGGGAAGGGGATTTTTTTTTTAAACATTTTATTTTTAAATCAAGAAGTATTCTAAACTGCATAGTTTCTTTGTCACCCTGCAGTTGTGTTTGTGGCAATGTAAATATACAATTTAGCATTAATGACATGTCTTTGAGTTTTAATTACAAAACAAACTCATGCTTTTGTAATAAGTTATAGCAGCAATTTGATAGAAGTAAAACAAAAAAGGGTTTCAGTTTAGTACTCACGAAACTTTTTTAATTACGAGGAATGTTCAGGATCATGAGAAACAATGAAAACAATACCAAATGTTCAGCTTACAACATCATCAGCCATAACTGAAGTCCATGACTGCTGGGGAAACTGCAATGGCAGTGAAAGAAATATGTCCTTTCCTTGGCTTCAAA
>JAOTQY010000028.1:2415961-2438433 GCA_026413445.1 Dolichallabes microphthalmus
CACTGTATCCAGTGGCTGGGGTGTGGGCACTGGCTGGAATCGAACCCAGGCCTTCCGCATGGCAGGCGAAACACCTAACTATTCATTCATTCTATTGAAAAAATAATTCCCTCCTACAACATAGTGCACTGTGCTGCCTGTCAGTGTGTGAATAGGTCAAAGTGCACCACCTGCAGGAGCATAGAGGAATTGCAACATGTTACCACCTCAAAAGTACTTTTGATTTTAGTTTTTTTTTGGATAAGGGCCGTTTAACCTTGACATTATATCCCAGACATAAGAGTGCCGTCTTACATGACTGGAAGTTGAGGTTCCTCATTTTGTAGGTTTTTATCAACATCAACATTCACACGTTTGGACAGATTGCTAAATGAGGCCCATTGTGGCTTAAATATAACGAAAAGCTAACGAAAGCTCACCCAGCTGTCCTAATAGGTTAAGCAGCACAAAGCATGTGGCCAGGAAGTACCCGCAGCCCCAGGTGGCCTCGATGTAGTCTCTCTGCTCGTACCACTGGAACCACATACGGATGCCGTCCTCCAGGAAGGTACTGATGAGACACAGGCGCGCCAGGTGAGGCAGGTAATGTTTCGTCACTCTGAGGAACTACAGAAAACACAAGCGCTCATCTTAACATTACATTATTGCTTCAAGGTCTCAGAAGAAAAAGAAACAAAAAACGAAATGTTGGATTTATTTCCTAGATATATAGAGAAATATTTATCTGGGACGCATAGTTTATTGAAACGATTAAACAATTAAACTGGATGTGTCCACAAACCACATTTCTGATAAAACTATTTACAGAGGTGTTGAGTGATTACTGTTGATATGATCTACAGACTCGAACAGCTTTAATCGCAGTCTGTGAACAGCTTTAAAAACAATTCTAATTAAAAAAATTATTAAGCAAATTATCAGTGTTCTCCTTCCCGTAATTATCCCTCATTACCCAGCCGCATTTTCAAGCCGGTGATTTAACAGTCTTGTACACAGCATGCTCATTAAAGGAGAAGTCGTGTTATTGTTGCCGTGTGAGCTCATACAGCTGTCTGGATCACTGATTGGTTGAAACCTTCTGGGAAGTGCTGATGTGAACCACTTGGGGGGAGGAAACATGTACTGTATATGTGTGTGCGTGTGTGTGTGTGAACTGTGGAGCCAAACAGTGCTTGTGCAAATCACCTGGGTTTAAGCAAGCGGGAGGGGAGTATCAGGGGTAGGTCTCTAAATACATTTTTTTTTAAAAAAGGCTTAAGCTCAAAGAGCAAAACACTGACATGATGTCGGGTCTCGTATCTCAGGGCTTTCGTTACAGACTAGGAGACGAAGATAAACACAAAATGGAGGCCAAACTTACTTAATGTTTTAATCATTAAGTGAGTGACTGACAGCATGTTTTTCTTCACTTTTTCTAAATCACTCTAGTTGCTTTAGCGGGTTTTAAGATCTAAATATGTTGCTAAATACTACTACGTGACCTTTAAACCATGGACACTGAATTAAAAGGTTAGATAAATAAAATTTTCTTGAAGCCTTCACGTTTGCAGTCATTCTAAGTCTATACAAAATAAGCAATTTAAAATTTCCCATAGCATTTCAATAATGTTTTGTCAAGTTTCAGTCACTACGTTAACAGTTTGAACTTCAATGGCCTTGTATATTTCCTTGTATTTTTATGGAATACAAACAATATTTTTTATACAAACAATAATATTTAGTGAATCTTCATTTGCACACTGCTGGGCTGTAAACAAACGTGAAAGGACACTGGTTGCTCTGTCACACAAGGTTCTCAGTTCGAGTATTTTACACACCCTCATAGTGAAGCTTCAACATTACTGCCTTTTATTATCGCAATGGTTTCAGAAACAGATGAGTCAAACTGGTTTTAAAACCAGAATAAACATATCGATCTGCCCATTCATCTTTAAAGGTTCAGTTTCAATCAGTCTACTTTCCTTTGTTGTTGTTTTTTTTAAGTAAGTCATGCTGTGTCACTTCTGTTTCTTCTATACTACACACTCTGTCTAGAAACTATCGCAAAATTTCTCACTTATCAGATAAAAAAAAAACAAAAGGCATCAGGGTCCAGACAGAACTAGTCACTCGGTCCGGATCTGTACCGCAAGCTGCCATTTAGTGACATTCGATTAATATAAATTTTTTAAAATCGTCCTGATATCTCAGGGAAATCTATCGTCTCAAAAGTTATCGCAATATCAAATTGTAAAGTCCTGACACTATACTCAAAAAGATGCAAAATCTACATACTGAGAGACACAACAAGAAAATGTACCATTACTTATTTATTTATTTTTTTTTTTAGCTTTACACAAAACTGCACGTCCATCACGCTTAACAAACAAACAACAACAACTCTTGTACTGTCATGACTGAAGAAACTCCCGGATAAGCCAGTATATACAGTACCGTTCTACGCACGATGGCCTCGGGAGCAGTAATCCGAGCTCCAGAGATCCCAATTTTAGAATGGCGGTTATTTCCGGAACATCTTTACTATGTATCAATTACTTTCATTCCACTGTAACAGTTATTTATACAGACATCAATTGATCTTTGTACAAACTCCAAATGAGTTAATGTATATATAACTTAAAGTAAGAGCACAGAGAGAGAGAGATAGAGAGATAGAGAGAGGGAGAGACGACAAAGAGGTTTTTATAAACGAGTGTGAAGAACTCTGCATGGCCGAGTTGTGTTACGAAGCCATTGAGTAACTACTGGCATACAAGACTGAACTTTGGTTTCTGGTATCAGCTGTAAAGTTGTGTGGGTATATAAAGCAATATCATGCTATAATTTATACGAGTGTGACACCTATAACAGGTAGTGAAGACAAGTTCTCGACCCTGGTCTTGGAAAACATCTCGCTTTGAGTGTTTTCCTAAACACGTGTGTTGATCAGCTGGTTGATTGGATCAGGCATGTCAGAGAGCACCGGAGATAAGCCTTATTCAAAAGGGGTGTAATGGTCATGGGGTGCTGGGGGTGCTTACTGTTTTACAGCTGTTCCTTAGTGATTTTATTTGCGCTCTGATCAAAACCTGTCAGCGTTTGTTTTCCACACAGCTTTAGGAAAATTACAGCTTGATTTTTTATTTATTTATGTATTTATTTAACCAAGCTTAACGATTGTCTGGAGACACTTACTTGATTTTCTACACAGATGTCACCCAGTTAGATCCATATATAATTATCGTTTAATTGTATTTTCCAATTCATGCTGAAACATTGATGCAATAAGGACCAGCGTCTTCTCAACTCTTCTCTACAGCCTCTCTGACTTCTTTGCTTGGCTCATGATCACATGATACAAACATTCAGGAAACAAACAGAAAACAAAAAGTGCAGATAAACCACTTTCACAACTAGCTAATTACAACTTAATCTGCTCAGATCGGAGTCATAACGGTTCACATTAATAAGGACCATGAAAATTCCCGCGCTACTGGTAAAAATTCACATGTGCCTGTATTGGGTATATAGTATATCCTACGTAGGACCACTTACACAAGTGACTCAGATTTGATCTGAAAATACATTTGTACTGTCGTATAAAAAATAAATAAATAAACGACGCTCTTGCGTGCCTTCTACTTTTATCAGATATGATCAGAGGACGAGCTAGGCAAATACGTGCGAGATGACAGACAGAACAGATGACATGGCATCTAAACAGCGACATACTTCCGTTCTCAGGTACGACCGGCGACTCAACAGGACCTTTTCCAGCGGACGACAGTGATGTTTTCACGCCATCGAAAGTGGGGCGGGACATACGCACTGTATCTAGAGAATACGCATCTGATTGGACAAACACACCACTAGTACAGGATGAGTCATGAAAGTGGTGACATACAAGACTTTGAAACTGTTTTCAAGATATTCATTCGTGTTACTAAAGAACAACTCGGAAAGAGCTGTGGATTTCATTTCAGGGTCTCAGAAACAGACCAAAGAGTGACAAATTGGAGAGATCTGAGAAACCGTTACCTAAAACCTGAGGAGATATTATAATGAAAACTTTTACTTGTTGTAAATGTGTTATGCTAAGACTTTCCTTACACAAGCTAAGCTCGCAACTTATTGTCAATGTACACAGAGATAGTGCTATTTTTATAAACTAGCTCAGACGATACACTCCTACAAACTACTAAAGTTATTTGCAGTTATTTCAGCAAACTAGCACTAGAGCTAGCTAGCACAGATTTGCCTGTTTCCTCAACTTTTCACGTCTTACAAGAACCAAACAGTGATGTATGTTTATAAATCTTTTTCTTTACTCGTGTTCAGCTAGGCTAGCAACAACATTCTCATTCAGTTCAATTCAAATCAACTGCAACTTTCCTTGCTAACTAGCCTAGCCGGATAAGCTAATCAAGCCCAATATGAGGCAGTTTCCCGAACAGTCGGTTTCCGTTAATCGGTACCTGATCAGCGACATCCTCCGCCGTGCTCATGATGTCCTCCTGACCCATGACTGGTCGATTCTGTGAAGACTCCCGCTGTCAGAATAAAAAATAAACCTGCTGGGTTTTTTCTCTCTCTCGCTCTTATTTCAGGCAGAGTTGGAGAGATTTAGAGATTTGTTCCCCCCCGCCTGTCAGTCAAGACTAGGCCGCCGCCGTCCCACAATCCCGCGCGCGCCGCTACGATAAGCCCCCCTCGCGCGTGAGACGCGGCGCGCGGACTCACCGTGTGTGCCACGTGTACTGGCGTCTGCTGTACACTACACTATACCATACTACCCACACTGTAGTACACTACGTACCTTTACACGTATGTATATATGTACACAGTGCTGTGTATTTGCCACCTTCCTGATTTTTCCCTTACTTCTCACACAGATCATCTATCAAATGTTACCATTACATGAAGATAACCAAAAAATAAATACAAAATTAACTTTTTTAAATGGTTTCATTCATTATTGGGGTAAAAAAAAATGTTTCCGGGTTCAATTCCCGGTTTGCATGTTATCCCTATGTTTGATGGGTTTCCTCCGGGTACTCCGGTGTCCTGTCAAACTTCCAAAGACATGCAGATTAGGCTAATTGGCGATCTCAGATTGGCCCATAGTGTGCGAGCATGTGTAGTCTGGATTGGCATCCTGTCCAGGTCCCCAGTCTCCTTGAATAGGCTCTGGGCTTCCCCACGATCCTGTATACAGGATAAAGCAGTATAGACGATGAGTGAGTGACAAAGGAAAAAAAGCTGCCCAATTGTACCTGGCCCTATGTGAAAAACTCATGAATTAACTGTTATTTTTAGAATGCTGCGTTAAATTTCACTTGGACTGATTACTGCCAGACCTGTTGAATCAAGAAAGCACTTAAATGTGAAGCTTTGTCTGACAAAGTAACACATCTTCAAGAAACACAATCTAAAGAACAGGATAGAAAAAAGAAATTCAAGAACAGATTGAAAAGAAACTAATTATCATGTATCAATCAGGGGGTGGCACGGTGGTGCACTGTCACCTTGCACCTCCAGTGTCCGGGTTCGATTCCCGGCCAGGCTCGATTCCCGTCTCTGTGTGCATGGAGTTTGCATGTTCTCCCCATGCTTGGTGGGTTTCCTCCAAATTTACTCCAAGCGCACAATGACAACTCATCCAGGAGCTCATAAAAGAACCTAGAACAACTTCTAAAGAACTGCAGATCTCACTCACCTCAGTTAAAGTCAGTGTTCATGATTTAACAATAAAAAAGAGACTCCAAGACTCCAAAGCAAGGAGTTAGTAAGGTAAAAACTACTGCTGACCACAATGAACACAAATGTTCATCTCACATTTGGGAAAAAAATATTTTGATTATTCCCATGACTTTTGGGCAAATATTTTGTGAATTGATGAGACAAAAGTTTAACTTTTTGGATTATGCAGCAGGATAATAATCTGAAACACACCGGCAAGTCCACCTTTGAATGGCGGAAACATTTTTTGATGGTTTTGAAGTGGCCTAGTTAAAGTGCGTATTTAAATCCGATTGAGATCCTAAACAGGCCATTCATGCTTGAAAACCCTTCAGTGTGGGTGGACAGCGATGTGAAAGACTAATTGGCATTGGCACAACCAGTTAATAGGTTTAGGAGCAATAACTTTTTCACAGAGGGCCAGGCAGTTTTTTAATAAATGAAATCATCATCATTTAAAAAAATATTTTGTTATATTTACTTTCGTTATCTTTGAGTAATATTAAAATATGTTTGATGATCTTAATCATTTAAATGTGACACTACATCCACCATGTTTAAAGTTGATGATGTTGATTAAGATGATGATGATGATGATGTAGTGTGCTTTGGAACATGAGGCCATCCATTCCTTCTTCATATTCTTCTCTGCCAATTATTTTGGTAAAAGTTAATTTTGTTCCAGAACTGAACTGACTTTTTAATTTTTTCTATTTGGTCTTTCTATTCTAAAATGTTACCAGTGGTTTGTATCTTGAGGTAAATTGTCTGTATTTACAAATACAGTATATGGCTCAGACAGCACTTCCATCTTTAATGTGACCAACAGGTTTATATTCGTTTGCTCCTTCTAATACAGTTTAATTACAGCTCATACACAGTTTTGTACACTTTCCTAATACTTAGTGCTTCCTTTATTGTTTACTCTTTAGGTGTTTGCCAAAGTTTTAAGTACTTCGTATTGCCATCATCTGTTTATAAAATGCGTTTTAGTACTTAGAATCTTCCCACTTTGTAAAGGTTTGTAAAGTACTAAGAACTTCCTCACGCTATTTTAGAGACAGAAGCAGTTCTGCACTCCACTGAATACATAGAAGTATAGAAAATCAATAGAGTACTTGGATAACTAATTAAGCGCAAAGATTTTGAAACCAGTAACGTCAGTTAAATGTCTGTTAATTGGATGTCCATGTCAGAATTTCTCAAATTTGTAAAGAAAAAAAAAGAAAAAAGAAAATTAGTTTGGCTTTATTTGTCACACATTCATTATTGCACAGTGAAATTCTTTCTTCACATTTCCCAGCTTGGGTTAGAAAGCGGGGTGAGTTAGGATACAGTGCCCCTGGAGCAGACGGGGCTAAGCGTCCTCGCGCAAAGACCCACAATGGGAACTTGGTGAAGCTGGGACTTGAACCGCCAATGTTCTGATCAGTAATCCAGAGCCACTGAGTTACAACTTCCACTTTACAAGATTTTGGGGTCAATCAAGCCAAACCAGGACTGACAAAAACCAGACCCATGACATCATCTTCTTATGAGCTGATTTACGTTAGGCAAGACTTATCGATGACATTTAGAATTTTACTTCTGGGCAAGACATAAAGCAGCTCTAATCAAAATAAAATGCTTACTATCAATGAAGTACTGAAACGTTTGGTTTTTGTAGCTGGATGGATCTGTTCCTGTCTCCACCTTTTATTATGTAGCTCAACACAAAGCTCTCTGTCATTTTAAACACATGGGACCAAGAGGAATCCTAAACTAAACATGCTTGTTTGCACACAGTTCATCACCCAAAGAGCATTGTACACATGGTGAAGCATGGAGGTGGAAGAAGGATCATGATGTACGGCTGTGTTTCATCAGCTAGTACCCGGGTTAGTTATAAGGAATCATGAATAGCTCCAAATACCCATCAATTGTGGCACAAAACCCACAGGTCTGTTATGTAGCTGAAGGAAATTTCTATTTGCATAGTACAATAACATGTCAAAAACAAATCAACGAAGTCATGCATTCAGAAGAAGAAGAAGTGTAGGAATGTCCCAGCCACATCCCAGAACTCAATCCTATCCAAAACAAATGGAACCAGGAAATTCCCTAGTTAAAATGGAATAAAATTTATAAAATCAAGATGTAAAAAGTTGGTAGACTTTTACCCCAAAAGAGTATTTATAAGAATGCTTTCGATTTGCTCTATCACATTAAAGATCAACAAATACCAGACATAGTTTCTACTGGTTTAATAAGTACGGTATATGCAGTACATTCAGAGACAAGCACACATTACAATAATCAATAATCAACTGAAACACAGAATACAGGTCAGATTTGAAGAAAATGCAACACGTTGTTGATTTCAGTGCTGCAGTCATTTTCAGCACATGGGGATCCAAAATTCACATATTAAACATGAAAAAAATATTATGATTGACGGTCAAGCCAAACCGGGACTTGTGATGAATTTTCCAGTGAATGAAGAAGGTGTAAAACCGACTGCCTTTTACAGAAGACTTCAAGCACAGTACAGTGATGAGATCCATGGTCGCAATAAAACGTTTAAATGGTGCAAACATTTTAAAGAAGTTTGTATGTCTGGGAACGACGATCCCGGCCAGGGTGACTCGGAGCACACTGCAGTTGTTCCTGTGAACATTTAACAAGTGAAACAAATGATCCTTGAAAATTAAACAGATATCCTGTCTGTATCCAATTCTCTTGTGGAAGAGACGCATCTGTCCATTGGAACAGTACACACAATCACTCACCAGCACCACTTGCAGGTTACAGGAACTCGGCTGGGAGTTATTGCCACATTCCCTGTACTGTCCTGACCTCACTCCAAGCCATTTCCACATGTATGGGAAAGCCATTAAATGAGTTCCTGGGGGGCAAGTGATTCAGAAGCAGGCATCTAATCATGGCTCTGATGTGCTGTGAAAACTTTGCATTACTGTAGCGGGGGATGATAACTAAAGGGAGTTTTTAAAGGGCGTTTTATTTTTGAGTCTCAACAACAAAGGGAAGATCTGCGAACTTAGCTTTCAGCGAATCTGTGTAGTTGGTCTTGGCCATCCATATCTGTCGTTTAACAGCCACAGACGCCGCCATGATCCTTCCAGAAAATTCCGCCTGGTGTGAGGAGAGCTGAAATGTGAACTCTGCGATGAGCTTAAGCTCAGCGAGACCATCAGTGAGCCTTTGAGGAGTCGGGTTTTCAGAAATCTCTGCCAAAATGTGCTTCTGGTAATCTGACAAGTATCGCAAATAGTTTGCAGTCTTTGCTAGCATGCCGGCGGTTTGATACGATTTTTCTGCGAGTGTTTCAGTGAACCTCAAGTGTTCAGGAGGAACAGGGTGTTCTTCTCTGTTTCCCGGAGGCATGACGGCTTCGAAGATGGCCGACATAAGCGTGTTGACTTCAGGCATATGATCGTAAGGCGTAGCCTGGCTTTCATGAAGCTTGTACCACTCGGAGAACACTGGCCTGAAAGAAAGTGAGCTCGCCGGATTGGACCACGAACATTGGACCAAATTCTCAAACTCGGGCACCATGAGTGGACATGGCAAGCCGGTCTGGCATTTGGGAAACTCGATACCCATGTGTCTGGCTGCACGTACTATAAGATTCTGCAGCTCTTCAGATGTAAGAACATCCTGCATTGAACTCAGTCGCTGAGGTAAAGTGGATTTTAAAGCATTTGAGATTTCCAAAGGTGCATCTTCTTGTTTTACTGCATTTAAAAGGGGGACAGATCCAGAACAGGTTGCTGTACCTGTCTGTTGTTCCTGATCCACTTGGGATCTAGTGAACACTTGGGAGATTTCTGCTGAATGTGGAATATCGATTGACCTCCTCTTCTCCAAGACATCGAGCCGCCTCTCCATTACGCTCCACTGTACCTGCACGGCTCTCTGTTGAGCTTCTAATTTCTGCTCCACCATCTTAAGCAGCTTATCGTTTTGCCTGGCAAGTTTTGCAGAAGTCTTCGTTTCCCTTCGCGGCCTTTTCTCCCTAACAGACTCGCACGAGGAATCGGAGCTCCAGGACAAACACGAGGATGAAATCGGGGAGTGTTTTCGTCTCCGTCTGCAGCCCCTGCTCGAGTGCCTCACGCAGCACGGGTGACATCGAGGTGAATGCCACCTCTTGTGTGAGGTCGAAGGTACTGGAATGGGCGCTGCAGATGCACCCAGGTCTTGCGTATGCTGTGACGTTCCATGTGAACCGTATGTACCTTTCATCGCTGCAGCGTTTGGGTCAGGTAGGTCCAAAGACGGTGAGATAAGCGTGAACATGACAGGTGTAGTGGAAAAAGATGGCGTAGCATTTTCCGTTTCTGATACAGTAGGCGTAGCAGATACCAACCTCACAGATTTAAGTTCTTTAGCCGTAGCAGACGATGCCACCGGTTCAAGTTTAGCCTGCATTCCTGTCTGAGACGCCTCGTTTTTCCGTTGCTGGGCCTCCTGATGGATCACCTCCTGCACCTTGGTGAGACGCTTGATACAAGTGCCCCAGTCCATCTTGGCACAGTGTGGGCATTTTCCATACTCCAAGACGGCCTCTTTGGCATGTTGGATTCCCAAGCAGATTAAACACTTTTCGTGCGTGTCTTTAGACTGGATTTTATAGTTGCGGCAGGAACACCAGGTAAATTTCACTGTCGAACTTGCCATGGTGGACGTTAAAGCTTGTAACAAACGGGGTGGAGGATCTAGGAGATTCAGGAAAGATCCGGTTGCTTGTGCGTTAAATGATTTCCTAAAGAAAACCAACAGTAACACTGAATGCACTGGCACATTGCACGCACACACACACACCTATTTACGTATATAAAATAACAGTCAAAAATTAGGACACAAGTTGGGATTTATTTTCTTTTTCCTTCATTCTTTTTGATTCTTTTTATTTTTAAAACTATGAAATAACACATTTGCCATTAGAACATTAAGTAACAACAATAATAATCAGCTGTTATTTTAAGATACAAGGCCACACTAACACAAGGTTATTAGTACTAAAATCAGTATTATTTATAACAATAACAAACAAAACTATGATTGAATTAAACATTAAACTGCAACATGCATTTATTGTTTTAACTGCATTTCACTTTTTAATAGTACATGTTTATTTATATAGGTTTTTTTTTCCTACAGTGTTTACAGACTTAATACATCATTTCTCTTTTTAACCTAATTTGAACTCTTGGTGTTTAACCAAGATAATATATTTAATAATATAATTAATAACTATTAAAACTCAGTATTTCTCAGACGTTTCTTCTGCCACAAAATACATTATTTCGTTTAGAATCTCAGTCTTACCATACAAAGGTGAAACGGGCATAAACACAGCTTCTTCAAGCTAATAGTAAACAGTTTACGCGTCGCGCTTTAATGACGTCAAATGACGCGCGACGGGATAGCAGTGAAATAGCAAATCTGAAATAGCCTTGTACTGCACGCGCTTCTTCTCTATATTATCTTAGCTTTTACCTCAGTAAAAAAAACAAGAGATTTTACCTCAAATTTAACTTCAGATTTCCATATATTTTGTTATTTGTAGTTTTCATGACTGCAAACGTTGATGGAAGGTTTTAGTTTATTACACAAATGTGTGTGTACACACAGTCATAATGCCTAGTATTTTATATTCCCAAATTTAATTCCTAAGGTGAAATATCATGCTTTCTTTGACACATGGAGACTGACCCAAATCAGTGCAAGCTTATACAGCTTGAAGAAAGACGTCTTCTCTCTCTGACCTTCCATTTGAAAACACAAACTTCCCCGACAGGGAACAGGATCTACGCCCTCACATACAATCAGTTTGATTTTATCCTATCCTGTTCTGGTCTTATCCTTCTATACCCAGCAATCAAGCTTAAGGCATTTAGGCATTTGGCAGATGCTTCTATAATCTATGTAGAACCCATAGCGCAATTACAGTAGATTATGTAATTCTGCGTTAGAATTACAAAACCTCCTTTGAGGTTCAGTGTTGGATCAATGGTTAAGATTTTGAGTTACAGATCAGAAGGTTGGGGTTCAAACCTCAGCACTGCCAAAACTGCCACTAAAGCACTTTACCCTCTCCACCCCAAGAACACAGCACCATGGTTGACTCTATGCTCCCCCCCCCCGCATGTATGAGAAATTAAGGCTTCCTCATCGCTGAATAAAGGAGGAGAGATGAACATGGGACCAACACCTCCACCTAATCACATCGACCACGCTTCCTGAAAAACCAACACCAAAGGTGATGTTGAGAGAGAAGAAGCACACCAGATGAGGTGACATGCAGCTGACCAAACAAAATGGCTCGTTTTAGAGATGTCACACCATCACATGATGCTGAGGACTAATATGAGCGGCATAGGTTATTGTATATACTGTTTGTTGTATTGTAGTTATTTCTTGTCTTTTACTTTTCTGTTATAATCAATAATGCTTAAGTCTAGTTATCAGACCACAAGAATCAGAAGCAAAAGTACTACTTAAATACTAAGAAATAAATATATTCTTCAGTCCCAAATCATAGTAAGTGACTGTAGCATGCTGTATATTCATAAGAGAAAAAAAAGTTCCTACAGAATTAAACACCTGCTTGTTTAAACCCATGTTCTGTGACTCAATGATAGAAATGCAGAAAGACAAAGATTTAATGCAAACATGATGTATTATTTTCCATTCTTAACTTTATTGATGTGCTTAAAACCTTTTCTTTTTCTGTTTTTCTTAAATTTCTTGTTAAATTCAGCAGACTGAACCTGTGAAAGCAGAGAGGAACACCTTTAAACCATTACTCAAATACAGTTTACTACGTTAAATAACTTTCTGCGGACATACTCATGAGATGAGCAGACATGCATGGCTCAAATTTATTCGCTAAAAATTATTTAATTGATGGAAATACTTGATTAAAATACCTTTTTGCGTTTCTGCGCTGCTTGTTTCGCTTCTGTTTCAGAAACCTCCATATCTTCATCATCTGTCTGGAATTCATCGTTGTCTTCCTCCTTCATTTCGTGTCCTTCTGACGTCTTCGGTGTGAACAGAGTGGCTGGAAAGAACAAAGGAGGACAACATTTCTATTAATATCTCCCAATATTAGTAACCACAAGTGACCAAGAGGCGCATACAAATCCAAAAGCTGCATGCTTACATGGATAGAGATCTGACATGCTGTCCTCAGAGTCACTGCCTTCTCCCTCGCTGGAGCTTGGGGCCCAAATGCCGCTGTCCTGTTTCTCTTTCTGGTTGCGCTTGCTCCTTCCTTCACCAGCACTCTCCATGCCATCCTCTGTGTCTCGGGCTTGCTTTTTATGCCGGAGTCTGATCGGAACAAACTTCACACCTTGTTTTATGCATTCCTCATCTGGAAAAGGGAAAACGCAAACATATCCATAGTGTGATCAGGACTACAAAAGGATCAACAATTCTGTCTCATCAGCACTTTCCATTTTAAGGCTACTCTCTCCCCAGTCACTGCTGTTCAGGTGTGAACCTGTTACATCAGTTAATTTGTAACTGCAGTGCAAGCAAAAATGGATTCCCAACTTGTGATCTGCACAAAAGTAGGGAACGATTCTGCAAGCGAGTCGTTTTTTGTGGTCTGAGGGTGTACCCGGGGCCAAAACAACTCAAGGAATACTTTAAGGAAGGTGAACATTTCTTAAAAAGAATCATTACTGATGATGAGACATGGATTAATCACTATGAGTCTGAGAGTAAACGGCAGAGTATGAAACGGAAACACCCTCAATTGCTGACCGAGAAAAGTCCAAAAGTCAACCATCAGCTGAAAAATTCATCAACGCTTACAGTTTTCTGGGATTCTCAAGGGCCAGAAGTATCGGAACATTACCAGGGGGGAAAAGGTTCAAAAATCAACTGTGCTCGTTACAGCAAGACACTTATTGAAGAGCTGAAGACTAAACTTCGGATTAAACACAGAGGACCGATATCCAAGGGCATCATGATGACGTACGTCCGCACACTTCTGCCCACACTGTTGACATTTGGCAAAAACTTTGTTTTGTGGTGTTAAAGCAGCAACAATAGTCCTGATCTCACTCTATCAGACTTTCACCTGTTTGCTCCCCTGAAAGCAGGAGCGAGGACGAAGATTCACTTCTGATTAAGAAGTGAAGACAGCTGTGCATTCGTGGCTTGCAGCTCAGCCTAAAACATTTATTAATTAACGAGGGAATATGAAAGCTTGTAAACAGATGGACAAAGTGTGGTGAAAAGCAAGGGAACTATGTCGAAAGATTGTCTTTTCTAAATAGATCCTACAGCCAACAACTACAACAACAAGAAAAGACCAGCACACAGGTCTTGCGGTTTACTGCAGCTTACATTATAGTGTTATAGGATCATAAGCAAATTCAGGTCGATATCAGTAACTAAGATGCTTAATCATCAGATTTGAGTGTTTAGAAGCATCGCTGGATCTGTTTAGAAGTGTCACCAGTTCTGAAAAAGATATTCCTACATTGTGCTAGAGCTTTCTTGTAACGTTTTCCACCGACGTGCCGGAGGACGTGATGAGGCACGCGGTTGAGGTGTCTCAGTGTCAGCTTGCAGAAAAGGTGATTTCTGTGGGGAAATAAATGAATAGATAAATACGTAAAGGTCAAACAGACATCACAAAAACTCAACAGATTTTTATTTGTCTGTGCGTACGGCTGTTTTGTGCTCGGGACCAGGTGAGGTTCATACTGGCTGTAGTTAAATTCCTGTCCAGCAGAAAGTTTCTTGAATTTCTTCCCAGATACAAAGTTCTGCAGCTCCTCGAGGTTGCACGGAAACTCATGGCCGTTTAATGTGCACTTGATCTGAAAGCAAATAAATAAATAAATAAATAAATAAATCACACATGAAATTACTTAAAGACAATTTTACAGCTTTGTCATTTGATTTGCAAACTTGAGAGTGTTATAATCAGGAGTGTCCCTCCTTATAGAGGTCCATGATAACATTTCTTAACCATGCAAAAGAAGAGAGAGCATCTGATTACCTTTTTGGCTTCAGTGAGCTGGAGGAAAGGTTGATTTTGGACAAAATCTCTTAAATCTGCAGGCAAATCTTCCATTCCTGCGCACGTGCTAGGACAAACACGTACTGTTTTACAGAAAGCAAAAAAGAAAAAGAAAAGAAAAACTGAATGCACAAAAAATCTTAATCTCTGCCCTAAAACGCGGCAAACACTAAGCAACTATAAATACACAACATTAAGTTAACTGTTTTAGATAATACTGCCAAAACAAAATGGAAAGAATTGATATTGGGGCTTTAGAGTGACGTATAATTTGTGCGACGCTCACAAGACGCGTTAGGCGACTGTCAGTAACGCCTGCGCACAATGATGTAGCACGGGGCTAAATTAGTTTATCGAGTAATAAATAACAATTATTATGATTGTTTTAGCCAGAAATAATCTTTATCCCTTGTATAACTTGTTTGTTGTATTCTCTTAAATAGGCTTACAAATAGATGAATAAAATAAATAATTAAAAGTGAGTGGAGATACGTTCACTTAATTTATATGAAATTGTGAAAGCTGAATAAAAAAAACACAAAGTTTAGATGATATTTTAATTCATAAATGTTTTATTATAGTATGGCTTTTCATTAGAATACTTCTCAGAGTCACCTGACAGTCAGCTGTCCTGCAGTGTGTGTGTGTGTGTGTGTGTGTGTGTGTGAAGGTACAATAATAATCACATCTGATCCAGGTATAATGAACTGTGATATTCTGTTTTAGCTCTACAGCTCGCTTTAGTATTTGTGTAAGAGATGAAAATGTCCGGACCGAACGGAGACCCCGAGCTGACACCTGCTGAAGGACTGATGGAGGATGAGGATGACTTTAATGACGAAGGTGAGGTTTAGTGAGATAGATGGAGACAGTGGAGGATAAATCAGGATGTTATATGGATCTAAATGATAAAGGTAGGATTTGCAAAAGAGGGATTTATGAAGAAATAAGAGTTGCCAGATTGTTTTTGCCCCATCCCTGCAACTCATCATCAGCTATAAATATTTAACAACTATTAATAATAATAACGATAATTAATTGATGATGAGGTTGCCAGGTTTATTTTTTTTCCCATTTCTGGAACCTGAGTGAAAGTATGAAAACATTTTTAAAATTTATTTTATTTACTTGTTTAAAATTGCTTCAATCTACTTTTATGAAAAATTATGTACAATTTATGTACTTTTAACTTAATGGAAATATATATATCATTTAGAAGTGAACAGAAACATTAGATTATGTTTGTTATAATCATCTCAGGTCAGGATTTGAAAATAACATCAAGCTAAAACCACATTAGAGAGGATTTCATATAAGAAAAGAGACAAAGCCCTAAGTTTATGGATCTTGAAAGTTTATGAATATTAATGCTGTATATTTAAATAACACAGTATAATGTTAACATATTTAAAGTTAAGTTTTTGACTGGTGTATTTAATAAATTTTTTTTTTTTTTGTTTTATTTTTAAAAAAAAAAAAAAAAAAAAAAAAAAAAGGTGAGCATAAAGAAAAGGTGAGCATATTGTCCAGTGGAAAATGTTTGGAGTAAATGTCAGAGTTTAATTACACAACTGTGTATGAATTATGTTATTAGACTAAAGGTTCTTCCTGTAGATATTTAGTCTCTGTTATTTGAACCTGGCATTTAATTGTTTAAAATTTAAAACATACATAAAATAAAGACATTTATCATGTTAATGTAAGTACTGATTTGAATTGCTTTGCCGTACAAAAAGAACAGTCAAACCAAACATTTCTCACAATTGTACTATGACACAAAGTGAATGAAGTCATGTGAACACTTTTGTCTACGGTATCCCTTCCTGAAACCCTAGAATACGCCGCCATTAACTCCATGCTGGACCAGATAAACTCCTGCTTGGATGATCTAGAACAGAGGAACGACGCTCTGAACGGAAAACTGCACGAGCTCCTGGAGTCCAACCGACAGGCACGGCAGGAGTTTCGAGCTCAGATCAACAAAAAGGAACCAGAGCAGAAAGAGCCGCCGTCTGAGGGATGATGACCGAGCGGATACTGAACTTCAGTCCTGACTCATTACACAGGCACAAAGCTCTGCTGTAGTTCTATTTATATGTTATGAGCACGCATAACACCCTTATCTGTACCTCATCTGTGTGTCTTTGTCAGTTTTTTCCTCCCCCCCTCAAAGAGTCATTTTAACAAGGAATACGTAATTTCACAAATCACTCCACAAAGAAACAACAGATCAATCATCAAATATTTTAATAGACATGAAAATGCAGAAAACAAACTGGAGGAGAAAAAAATTACAAGATGCTTCCAGCTCCTATAAAACAACCTTTTTTCTTTTTAAATCCTTATTTCATTTGTAGAATAAAAATACATTATGAAATGTACAGTTCCATTCTGATGGTGATCATTTTCCATAGTGTTGTGGTCCTGGTAGGAGGTATGACTCAAGACTCTACACATTTCCATTCCACAGCATGTTAGTGCTGTTTAATGCTCATCTTAAACATTACGATGGCTGGCTGATTCCGAAACTGAATTTAAAGTGTATATTTGAAGAGTGACTAATACTGCCTGTGGTGCACGAAGCTGTGGCTAAATTGTGACTAAAATCTGCCTTTCAGAAATATTAGGAATGTCTAAACAGCTTAAATGTACACCTCGAAAAAAAGAAATGGATTGAAAGACAGGCGAGTGTTTCCTGCCTTAAAATGTTGGGGTGGGGGGGGAAGGACTTAAGGGATGTCTTAAAATAGATTTATTTTTATTTTTATGTAATTCCAGGCCAGTACGAGAGTGAATCTAAAGCTGTACCTGATCTGGACATGGCTTCAGATCTTTCTGTAATTCTTCGACGCTAAAACCGATTCTTTAAAGCATCCCGAACAAACATGGATTTCTAAAAACAAATTAAACCCTTTTTACTTTACTTTTTTGTGAACTTCGAGACAAATTCATCCAAATATCATTAGGAGAGATTTAAAAAGCCAACCTGCTTAATTTTTTGTTCTTTTTTTAAACACAAACTTGTGAAGTATACTGCAGAGCATTGACTCTGACTCGCCAATAAAAAAAAAAAAAAAAAACCACACACACAACATGCTGTTTCTTTCCCCCTAGTGTGTTTGAACACGGTTTGCTCAGAATCAAATGAAAAATAAAACACACACTACTGTAGGGGCAAGAAATAGAAATATTGTGTAGAGGGAAATAAAAACAAACAAACGAACAAAGCAAGATGATCATACAGCTCATGAAGTAAAAGGACGCTCAAAAAAAAAAATCTGTCTCTTTTTTTCAGCGCTTCTCTATACAGCTAAACATGTACGTACTTAACGACCAACAAACGAATGAATGAATCAATCAATCGTCATTTCATTTCTTCCTTTTTTTTAATTAGAAGATCTGATCTCAGCATTTTCTGAGTCAAAGCTCACATTTTTTTAAATTTAAATTAAAAACAAAGCATAAGCACAGAGGGATGTACCGTAGAACAGCATGGGACCAGTAGACTGTCAAAAAGTTGAGAGTTTTTTTTAAACTCACTGAGATCTCAGATTTTTTTTTTCTATTTTTAACCAAACCACAATAGAGCCTAAGCAGTATTTCAGGTCACCATTAGACCGTCTATACAGCACTTTATTTGAATCAAACTCTCATTCGTGAATCCGTGTTCTCTTTCCTTGTTTGGACCGCGAACGTAAACTAAATCCGAGTGAGTGAACAAGATTACTGGCTTTTGAAAACAAAAAACAAACAAACATGAGACTCACCTAGTGATAGGAGCATGAAAGACAAACGGCGGTAATGGTGGTACAATTAGCTAAGCTAATTAACGTCATTAATAACGACAACTTCAACACTAAGACACTAGGATGAAGCTAAATAATGCCGGATTCTAGGCTAAGACCCTGTGAGGGGAAAAAAAAACACTTGTGAATTAACACTTTGTGTACTGGTCGTTGGAACAGCATGCGTAGAAAAAAAAAAGCTCCTTAAAGAGCGCTGGCTTTTGATGAGATCCTGCTAGAGCTAACCTGAAGGTCCGGTTTCTTCCCAGATCACCTTCTCGACATTGAAATGATGAAAATAAACCGGATCAAGGTTTTTACCGAACGGATCTGATGTAAGGCGGCTGGATGCGTATGTCACGCCCTGGGAAGCATCAACCTATAGAATTTTCTCCAGTTTCATCCAAGAACATCGACGGTCTTTAGCTTGAAGCGATAACTGTGGTGAAATGCCCTCTCTGATTTAAATAAGCTGGAGCCTTTTATAACCGTTTGCTCCCAGCTTGGTTGTTTTTCCTCAGATTGATTTTGAAATACCTTCAGATTTTTCCCCCCTCAGTTTTCTCTCCCCGTCTTTCCTTTTTTTATTTTTTAAACGCTTTACCAAACCACGTCTTTAAAATGTTGTTAAAGTAAAACGTTGCTACATTCTAAGTCACTACAAGATTTTTTTTTTTTAAAGATCAAGTACCTCAACAGACAAAAATGTGCAAGGTCTTTCTTCATCATTTTTACACACATTCTTTATAAATCTCAAAGGGGGAAAAAAATAATAAGAAGAAGCTTTAAGGGTTTAAGATGTAGTCTTAAATCTGGGGCAAAGACCTACAAAAACGCCTGAATACAAGACCTACTCTCTACAGGGATTGTCCTACTGTCCTGGCTTCCGTCTCTTTCAGTGAACAACAGAGGATGTGTAACGGACATCGAATGAAAAACAAAATTCCCACTCAATCTCTCCATAGCAGCTCGTTCCTCCGTGTCTTTCCCAGAGCTCAGCGTCGTCTTCCTCCCCTCCCTCGTTTCTTGCCAGGCGTCCTGCCGCGCCCTCTGCTGGTCTTTTCTTCGGGGACGCTGCTCGGAGCGTCGTCCTCCTCGTCGGGCTCTTCTGTAACCCCGTCTTCCTCCGTGTCTTTGGGCTGGGTGGGAGACCCAGACACAGGCTGCTGGTTAGGGGAAGGTGGTGCACTGTTGCTGTTACTCTCTTTGCCGCTGGTGCCGATGTTTCCCTGGTCACTCGCAGCTCCAGAGGATGTTAGTCTGCTGTTGCTGACGGGAGGGTCACTTAATGAGGATCCGCTAGGAGACTCGGCGTCCTTGGTTTCATGATCCGTTGAGGCGCAAACTGATTCGGAGGCCTGTGCAGCTGAAGCTTCCTGAATCTTTAATGCTTTGTATCTCTGTAAAAAATAAATAAATAAATAAAAAAAAGGTGCAACATCCAATTTAAACTCAAAAATATGAACGGTCTTGTCTTTTTCCACAAATTTGGCTTCTGTGAATTCACATATCAAACATAGTCAAAGTACCCACTGCCTGAAGGAAATGTATGAGGGGGAGTCAGAAATTATCCGCACTCCGGTTATATTAAAAATTCTGTTGGTCTTATCATCACTTTCTAAACATCATAAGCGTCCTGTGATTACTTTTATTTTTTCTCTCTCTCTTGTGGTCCGACGATGTACATGTTGCCGAAACAACTCACAGAAGATAAACAGAAACGCTTGGATTTCTGCTGACAGAATTTGTAACGACACTATAAAGATGGTCAAAGTTTTTTTTTTTTAAAAAAGAGAATCATCACTGGTGACGAGACACGGATTCATCACTACGAGCCTGTGAGTAAATGGCAGAGTCTGCAATCGCTGACCAAGGAAAAGTTCAAAAGTCAAAATCATCAGCAGGAAAAATTAATCGATGCTGTACAGTTTTCTGGGATTCTCAAGGGCCAGAAGTATTGGAACATTATCAGAAAAAAGGTCCAACAATAACCAATACTCGTTAGAGTGAGATGTTTATCAAAGTCGACTGTCGACACTCTGCAAAAACTTTGTTTTGAGGTGTTAAAGCATCCTCAATATTGTCATGATTTCACTCCATCAGACTTTCACCCATTTCTCCCCTGAAAGCAGACCTACGAGGACAATGATTTACTTCTGGTGAAGTCATCAGTGTGGACACGTAAGGCACTTTCACATCTTGTGGCTTTTCCAGCTATTATTTATGTTCAGTCCAACTGCTACTTTAGCTAGATAAGCATAAAGTGTAGCCATCTCCTACATCTCTTTAAAAGAGGTGTCAAATATCCTACATGCTACGGCTAAACCATATCTATTGGCACCTCTAGTTGTAGTACTGCCCCTATTTGAAAGAATTGTAGATCAGGGTTCTTCAACCCTGCCATTCCTGGAATGCCAGTGTCAAGGACCGTTTGTAATTCAAAAACACTTAAACACTTAAAACACACCCACTGGACCTGGTTAGTCAAATCACCAGGGTTTGAGCAGAAGAATTACCAAACTGTGCTGGGCCTCCATAACTGAACTTGTATAACTGCATACTAGATACTGTAATAGTGATTATGTAATGTCTTTGACATACCTTTAGGTTCTCAAAGTGTTGGTGCGTCTTACAGTGAGAGCGTCGTGCTGATGCCTCGTAGTGATAGAACTCGTTACACAGCCGGCATAGGAACCCAGCCACGGGAATTACGAAGCTGGAACCTAGGAACCATAGAAGATTTACATTAACACATACTGTACGTTTGGGCAAAAATAAATACTGACTTTCTAATATTCAATTTGATTCTGGTGAGGGTTCTTACCCATTACAGAAAGTTATAGGGCAGATATTCAGCACACTTTACGCTTAATAATAAACATTCAAATAACAGGAGTCTCCAGTGTCAACTTCGTACCCGAAAAAGGAAGAGTTGTAGATTTCAGTTTTGAGTGCATGTGCTTTGTTACTGTACTCAAGTACTTGCATGTTACTTACATCTGAGCTTTACTTGGGTAGTTTTATTACAGGAGGAGTTTCCCTCAAAAGTACAGCAAATATCTGTACTTTCTACTTCACTACATTTCTGCATGGCGTTGCGTTACCCAACTAAGCAGAGCTGGTTCCAAGCGATAAAAACATTATGTTCAGTCGGGGAGAGAGAGAATATTTACAGTCTGTTCCCTGCTTACGAACGAGTTCTGTTCCGGGAGCACGTTCGTAAGTCTGATTTGTTCTCAAGTCCGACAAAGTGAATCTTATGACACGAATATACATTCATTCATTCATTCATTTTCTATACCGCTTTATCCTGTTCAGGGTCGCGGGGGACCTGGAGCCTATCCCAGGAGACTTCGGGCACTAGGCAGGCTACACCCTGGACAGGGTGCCAATCCATCGCAGGGCACACACATACACACAAATAAGAGCAAAATACATATGGAAATGGCTTGGAGCGAGGTCAGGACTGTATGGGGGATGTGGTAACTTCTAACCGAGTTGCTGTAACTGCAAGTGGTGTTGATGAATGATTGTTTGTACAGTTCCCACAGACAGATCCACCCTTATTTGCAAGTGTGTGACAATTTATACGCCAATTGTCAAGAATAAGGCATTCCACTTGCTGAATGTCCACAGGAACGACTGCAGTGGGCTTTGATCCACCTCAGACGGGATCATTCACAGACACAGGCCTTCTTTAAAATGCTTACATCATTCAAATGTTTTACTTCAGCTAAGAGTCTTATCACTGTACTTGAGGTCTTCTGTAAATGCAAATCTATGTTATGCCTTTCATTTGTGATAAATTTCATCAAAAGTCTTGGTTTGACTTGAACGCTCCTCATATATACAGTGGTGTGAAAAACTATTTGCCCCCCTCCTGATTTCTTATTCTTTTGCATGTTTGTCACACAAAATGT
>JAOTQY010000028.1:2469856-2483854 GCA_026413445.1 Dolichallabes microphthalmus
CTTCAATGGACTTCGAGTTGTGAGTACAAACCTGATATTAAGCTACGCGTCAAAACTGTCTAAGTAGTGCGACTGCAACCACAGTCATTATTCTGGTTGTCATTATATTAAAAAATTATAATTAAATAATTGAATTTCACTTTTGTTTAAATACTTTTGGAAAATTATTATAATATTGTCACGCTTCCTACGACGTCGGGTGTGTGTGCGCGGCATGAATGCAGGAGGCGAGCTGGCGGTTCAGTATAAAGGGTTTTATTTGAAAATACAAACTATAAACAAAAGTTACTAGGCTCTTTCTGAGCACTTACGATTCTTTACTAACACAAAAAACCATAAACACAAACATACGTTACGGCAACAAAAGCTAGACGCCTGACTGAACTTCAGTCAGGCTATTTATACAAAACTAAAACTAATCATAATCATCTTGCCTCAGTTCAGGTGAGCTTATACATCACCTGACCGAGGTGCAACATGGTAACTGAAGTCTTAACTAGAACACAAAGAACCAAAAACAAACTACAAACAAAACTAAACGGGCGTTTTGGCGCCCTCTAGGGGGTAACCGTTACATCACCCCCCCTTTAAAAATGCTCCTCTGGAGCATTCCTGGAGGCCCAGGACTACCACCCTAATGTTCTACCTCATTCCCCCTGTCCTGGAGGCTGTGTGACGGAGCTGGCCCTGGACCAGTGGTTGCTCTCGGCTGCGGAGCAGGTACACCGATCTCGGCGGCTGAGGCGAGCGTCGCTCGACGGCAGCTGAGGCGGAGCGTCACTCAACGGCGGCTGAGGCGGAGCGGAAGCGTCGCTCGACGGCTGCTGAGGCGGAGCGGAAGCGTCGCTCGACGGCTGCTGAGGCGGAGCAGAAGCGTCGCTCGATGGCTGCTGTTTGTCCTCGAAGCCGCGAGGCGGCGGCAGGACGATATTCTCCAGGTCGCTCAGCGGCAGCAGAAGAGCTGGCGCGCTGTCCTCTGTTTCGGGCACCGGAGGTGGTGGCAGAGGGAACACGTCGTGCAGCAGCGCCGCATTCTCCTCCACGCTGAGCAGAGGCGGCGGGGGTGGAGGAAACGCGTCGTCGTCGCCGTGCAGCAGCGGCGCATTCTCCTCCATGTTTGGCACAGGCAGTGGCGTGATGGGGAGCACGTTGTCCAGATCCGAGAGCGGAGGTCCATCCGGGACTACAGTTTGGTTCTCCCGAACCTGGACGAGCAGCTGTTGGAGCTGCATTACCTGCTCCCGCAGGTCACGAATGCGCTCCCCGTTGCTCTCTATCCACTGCCTGTAGTTCTGTCCCATCTCCTCCTCGGTCGCCACACCTCTCCACGGTGTGCGCCGGATGGCGAGCCCGCAGCCTTCCCGGCTCTGCTGTGCCATTCTTTCTCTCTCTGATCCGCTGCTCTCCCTAATGTCCGCCTGCTCCGTGTGCTCACAGCCCTCCTAGCTCTGCCAGAGCACTGTATCGCCGCTCTCCTCGCTGTCTTCTAGCAAGCCCTCCTGCTCCTCGAGCGAGCTGTACTCCCAGCGACGATACATCGCCGCCTCGCTGTCCTCCAGCCAGTCCGCCAGCTCGGGCGAGATGTTATTCGCGCACCCCCAAAAATAATCCAGGGGATGAACCTCCGCCATGCTGCTTGGACGGTCTAGTTTTCTGTCACGCTTCCTACGACGTCGGGTGTGTGTGCGCGGCATGAATGCAGGAGGCGAGCTGGCGGTTCAATATAAAGGGTTTTATTTGAAAATACAAACTATAAACAAAAGTTACTAGGCTCTTTCTGAGCACTTACGATTCTTTACTAACACAAAAAACCATAAACACAAACATACGTTACGGCAACAAAAGCTAGACGCCTGACTGAAGTTCAGTCAGGCTATTTATACAAAACTAAAACTAATCATAATCATCTTGCCTCGGTTCAGGTGAGCTTATACGTCACCTGACCGAGGTGCAACATGGTAACTGAAGTCTTAACTAGAACACAAAGAACCAAAAGCAAACTACAAACAAAACTAAATGGGCGTTTTGGCGCCCTCTAGGGGGTAACCCTTACAGCTAGCTAAAGTTAAACTGAGTGTATTATCGTGGAATTAAATAATATTAGCAACCAGCTAGTATTATTTAGTTATCTGCTAGCCCAGAAAAATAACATTAGACTTATTTTGTATATAGTAAGTAAATACCAGGGTTCCTACCAATTTAGCTATCATTTAATGTAAAATAGTAGCCTGTTTCAATAGCATGTTAGCTACTATGGAATTCTAACATACAGTATAGACTGCTACACTAGCATGTTAGCTAGCATTAGTCTAAATATTAATGGTGTAATTATTACATTCTGAATGTGCTAATCGGTACAGAATATTATTAGACCTATTTTGTATATAGTAAGAAAATAAGCAGGGTTTCTAAGAATGTAGATATCACTTAATGTAAAATATTAGCCTGTTTCACTAGCATGCTACCTATTGTGGAATTCTAAGTTATAGCCTGTTACACTGGCACGTTAGCTAGCATTAGCCTGATTATTAATTGTGCAATTATTAAAGTCTTAATGGGCTAATCAGTACTAGCTGTGATTAGGCTTTTTAAAAGCCAAAAAATTGCTAATGTGCTATGTGGCATTGGAATAAATATTATAATGTAACTGTAATTACTAGCAGAAGCATTTCCTGCAAGCTAGTCAATAATAGGCTAAAAAAATAAATAAACTAAAAACCACAAGCCAAATTTGCTAGCATGTTATGTTCAGTGTTATGCATGTTAAAAAGTAGTCACCAGAGACAGGGAGCTAGCTAGCAGTAGGTCTATTATTATGTTGTTTAGTTAGAACCTGTATGTGCTAACTAGCTTGTGCTACAGAGACCAAGGCAAAGTTTAGTGTTGTGTAATGAAAACAATGAAGCAAATTTTCACAAGGGTGTTTATGCTAATTAGGCTAATTACTTTTATCGTGTTAAAATACCATGTAAAGAACAATTATATAGTGTAATTTTTTTTGTTACCTACAGGTATAATCAAATTTAGCTATTAGGGCAAGTATTGTATAATTAACCTCGTTATCTAATTGCATACAAGTTAGTGAGGTTTCAGCTAAATCTTTTTTTCCCCGCATAATAATATTTGTCAAATTATATGTTTTGCCATATGACCCAGCCTTATATCAAAGCATTCAAGTAATTATAAATGAATAATCAGGTTATATTTCTTTAAAAAAAGAAAAAACAAAAAAAAGAAAGCATTTTATTCTGCATGTTAAAGATTATGCTTTATCCATGATATACTGTATTTACCTAGCTATAGGACTTCAGCACTCAGAAACCGGCTTGAAAGACTGCAGCGGTGCAAATTTACGTCAATCAGAATAATAGAACTGTAAGTAAAATGCAAAAGAATTACATTACTCCAACTCATTTTTCAATTACAACTACAAAACCACTGAGGACAAAGACAGTAGGCTATAAACAAGCACTAACACCCAGAGTAACAGCCGCCGGAGAGCTATGTCAGCACTCTGTAAGAGTTCCCACTGCTCCAGTGGGGATGTACTGTAATAAACTGGCTCTGGTTTTGGTGGTCAGCTGTGAGGTTGGGGTCATTGAGAGCGGAATGTAGAGGGTCTCTGACTAGCGTGAGCGTGCGACGCTGCAGTCTAAATTATTCCTGACTTGGAGCTGTTGGCCCGTGGACAGCAGGCTGAGGTTTCCTCTCTCTCATTCTGCCTCTGTTGGAGGGAGATCTTGGCTCGAGCCCTCTGACAAATGGCTTAAAGAGAAACCAAATGTCTCACTTGCCTTTTCTTTCCTCTGTGCTGTCTTATCTGTCCTTTCATCCCGGACCTGCTCTCTCCCTCTTCCCTCTCTTTCATTTTGCATAGCTTTTCTATTCTATTCCTTTATTGTTTGAGACTTTTCTTCATTATTTGTACCTTCTCCTTATCCCTCATGCTTCTCTTCTCTTCCCTGCTTCATCCGTCCAAATCATTTCCCCCCTCCTTCTCTACTGTCTCTGTCCTGTGCTCTGCCACCCCACTTCCTCTACAGGACGGGCCTGTTCACCCCTGATCTGGCCTTCGAGGCCATAGTGAAAAAGCTGATCCAAAAGCTGAAGTCTCCCTGCCTGAAGTGTATAGATATGGTAGTGAGTGAACTGACCTCCACCATACGAAAAAGTAGTGAAAAGGTAATGCAGAAACAAAATCCTTGTTTGTCTGCGTCATCTTGGGTACGGATAGACTGATGGCTAAACTAGGTGGCACAAAAAACCAGGCCATTTCTTTCTGATCTGTGTTAGGGAGCAATGTATAAATTTTCAGTGAAATGCAAGGGATTAAGAAAGAAACTAAACGCTTGGGTGGATCTGCTGTTATAGGAAAATAATCAGTCACAGGGTGGTGAAATGCAGCCAGAATCAAACTGGAAATGTAGAGTAGATACCAGCCTTGAGCTAGATTATTTTGAAATAACAGCATGTCCCAAAGTGTTTTAATTCTCTTATAGCACATCAGTTTTTTAATCATGATAATGTTTAATTTATCAGTGAGTAGTTTACATTTTTACTTTTTTCTTTTCTTTTCTTTTCTCACTGTTAAAATAGTGAATGATAGCATATTAGAATAAATATATGCATATATTGATATGGGCATTGATGTCTCAGTGGTTGGTTTCTCAGAGACACCACTGAGGGCCCGGGTTCAATTCCCACCCAATGCCTAAACCATAGTCTGATCCAAAGCCCGGATAAAATGGGAGGGTTGCGTTAGGAAGGTCATCCGGCGTAAAACCTGTGCCAAATTGTGTGGCAACCCCATGATGGGGACAGCTGAAAGACTAACAACAACATACGCATACATATGCATACTGTATATTAATATAAAGTTGTAATTTGCAGCTGTACTGCTGTCAGATAGTGTTATGAAACATTAATCAAGACACTTTTGAATCTCTGTGGAATGCATACTAGAATTTATCTCTAAAAGCACTAAGTTTGTGTTGTTGAGAAGTTTATTTGAAGTTTACTCTTTTGGTTGTCTCATAGAATTTTTAAAGTAAGAGAACGTGTTTCTGATTAGGGCCGTCTCTAATCGTATTATCTATTTTGACTTGGCCTCGTGAAAGTGTAAAGACATTTTATTACAGTACAAGGATATGATTACACACTTACTCAATTTACTGGCTGTGTGAGTCATTATAAACACGGCTGTTTGTGTGCTTGAGGCAAATATGAGCCAAACATGAAGAATAAAATGTAAGCTTTTAAAACACGAAATATAATAATATAACTAGATGTACAATATTATTTGAATCTATAAAATATTTTACATCTACTGAAACTTATAAATCGAAACTTTAACAACAATATTATTTCTTAAAACCCAATTTAGAACATTCTGAGACTCTTTTTTAAAATACAAGGGGCGCTCAGGCCAAACCGAAACCTTTAATGAAATTTCATCTGAATGAAGGCATAAAACCAAAGACTTCAGGCAGAGTACAGTGATGAGACTTTTAGCTGTGATAAAACATTTAAACGGTGCAAACATTCTAAAGAAGGCCGTGTGTCTGCAAAGGACGATCCTGGCCAAGGTGGTTTGGCGCCAACGAATAACTTGTAGACAACTTGCATCTTGCTGTGGGAACTGTACGCACAATCAATCACCAATACCACGTATACATTACAGGAACTTGCCTGGAGGTTAGGGTCACATCCTGTGTACAGTCCTGACCTCATTCAATTAAAGAGGTTCCTGGAAGGCCAGCACTTCAGACATGAAGCAGACAGTTGCATTGAGAAAACTTTCTACCTTGATGGTAACGTTGGGATAAAGCATTAATGTACTGTAGCAAGGGATTATATAGAAAAATAAAGGGAGGTTTTACTCTCATAACTGTATTCTGTTATTCTGCACAATCAAAGATCTCGGTTTGACTTTAATGCCCCTTGTATATAATGTGAAAATTGATGTTGCATTACGAATTACATTCAGATGTGTAAATTTAATTTCTACTTCCTTATATTCTGGATTGCCAGAGTGGAATTAATTGAGTTTTCCTATGGGTTCATTTGGTTGCCAAATACAAATAACCTTGGCCTTATAGTACAGTATGAGTAATCTATATAAGCTTCATGCTAGATCTCTTTTGTCCTCTGGCCATTCTTTTCAACATGTGGTGTTCTTGTGTTTCTTTGCTTAGTCATTAAATTCTAAAACCTGCTTTGTTATCATCATGAATTATACTAGACAACGAAATCCATTATAATATTGCTACATTCCGCATTTAAAAGGACAAGATAAAAAAAAAAAGAAAAAAATGGGCTGCTAGGACATGGTTAGTGCTAAACTATTTCACTAGAGCAGCATGCCAGGAAAGTAAAAAGATTGGGGTAGCATGTAGACTCCTAATTTAAACATGGCTTGTTTGAATGGAAAATAATAGCACACAAAATCCAGGTTCTTAATTAGAGCAATAGTAGCAATATATTTGTAATGTAAAACAAATGAATAAAACAAAAGTAGGTTAGGCGTTTTTTTCAGTCTCTTAATGTTATAAGACAAGCTAATTTAGTGCTCTATGAAAACTGACCCTGTCAGCATGTACAGTCTTGATCCCACCTCATTTCTTTATATTTTGCTTCGAAACAGCCAGACGTTCTTGTATTTTTAATATAGTCTTCAGAAATCGTTCTCCAGGCTTCATGAAGGACTTCTTGGCTCTCGTTTTTGGCAAGCTTTTGTCTCTTATTTTCAGTCCAGCCCCTGTACCTGAGCAGTTTCAGAGGAATATTTTAGTTTGTTACACTGACCTATAAATCATTCAAACATAAAAAAACATCTAACTTAGGGCATGAACCAGTGCGAAACAGGTGCAGATGATGACAGATGATCAGGTCATTCATTAGTATACCGTTTATGCTGAATGAATTTTTAGGCACTTTGCAGCCTACCTCAATAAAACATTTGTTCCTATTTCTTTAACTTAACCAACATAATTAAATTTAATTCAATATAATATGAAGAATTAAGGGGTGGCTTAAGACTATCGACAGTACTGTGCAATAAAATCAGAACTGGGCCTAGTACAGAGCCTTCTGGTATACCTAAAAAGTTTTCTTTAATAAAACTTAATTAGCAGCATATTTTCTACCTATAAGAGCCAATTGAGAACAGTCCCTAACAGGACAACCTAATAATAGAATCTGTCCAGTCAGTCTATCCATACCAATTTTACAATTATTAATATTATTGAATTTTACTTTATTATTTTTTTTTCCGTCATGGTACGCCAAACAGTTATTTTATTCCCTTACAAGAACGTTTAAAATGTTCAAATTGTCTGTTTTTTTTTTTCATTTTGTAATTCTGTCCTGTCTTTTTCACCCCCTTTTAATTTCAATCTTTTTTTCCATTAGCAATTTATTAATGAATGATTCATATTTTAGTAGTTCTTTCTTAACATTAGGGTGGGTACAGTAGGTCCTGTTACACTCACTAGCTAACACCAATTTAAATAAACCATCTGGCGCATCTTTCTCTTCTTCTCATGATGTCATTTGTATCCATCTTTCACACTGTTTTTTGTTTTGTTTTGTTTTTTGGACAGTTGGCCTCTTGTGGATTTTTTTTCCACGCTTTTAACCCATGTTAAAAGTGTGCTATACAGTATTTCGTTACACATTCTGCCGCCAAGTGACTGTATCATCAGGTCATGTCCTTTAAAGCAGTTCGTGAGAGGATGTGACTGTCCTGAATATCCACATGAAGTCACTTTGATCTTCCAACATCCTCTCCTCCCTCTCTTCCTCTGTTTCATTTCATTCCTTCAGTGCATGTGTAAATGTCTTGCTTTTTTGTCCTTTTTCAATTCCCTGTTTATTTTTTGCATCGCTGTACTTGACTGAAGCAGAGTCGACTTGAATGCCTGCGCTGTTTTATATAAGAGTCTGCGTGTTAAAGTTTGTGAGAGTGACTCTGCATGAGCCAAACATTGCAATGCATCATTAACTTAAACGGCTCCAAGAATTAAAATGGTCCATAAAAGATATTAAAGCAGAGTGCTTTCACACCTATTAGTCCGTTTGATGAGACAAAATCAGACTGAAATGGACAATTTTGGTTTTGCTTACTAATAGGTTTGGTCTGTTTTCACACTACAAGTAATTATCCAAACCAAAAAAACTTTAAAAAAAAAAGAAGGTGTGGCTGAAAATCACTCTTATTAGACATGAATATGGCAATGAGTAGACGTGAACAAACCTTTCCTAAGTACATGTTGAAATAGCAAAAAACGAACAAACATGTAAGCATATAGAACACACATAGAGCAAATATTATCCAGCATGTATGTTCTCTTTTTGTTTGTCTCTAGAATACATGACATTTTTGGTTCTGTTTAACAATTCGCTCTTCAAAGCATGTGGGATGCTTAGTTCAGAGTCAATTCAGATTTGGAATGCTTTCTCACTGCAATCAAACCGTATTGGCATGTAAACCGAGACCACCTCGTTAAGACTGCTTGTTTTGAAAAATAGCACCGAGGTGGAATACACGCCGGGTCAAACTCGAATGAACTAAACAATGTAAAAGCACCCTTCATGTCTTACTGAGTGAGATCATCAGCTCATTATTTCTGAGTTAAAATCAGGAGTTAGGAACATGGACGAATACAGCCAATAAAATTTTGGAGCTAACAATCGACTTTCTCCAAGGCAATGAAATTCATTTTAATACTGTAGATGTGCATAAATTCATCAAGAAAGAAAACTCTTAGCAGTCCCAATCATGCATCATTTGCATGTTTTATTATAATTTTATGTACTGTGTGTGACTCTGTATATGTTTGCATATAAATGTCCCACTTGGTTAGCTTTTAAATGCAACATGGGTTACAGTGCCATGTTGTTTGTATGTACAGTAGATGAAGACACCAATAGTAAATCGAGTGTATGATACACATCTGCTCTCTGCCTTGCCTCTTGTCTGTATGTGTGTGTCCATAGTTGGCCCAATACCCCATGCTGCGAGAGGAAATGGAGAGAATTGTCACTCAGCACATCCGTGACCGTGAGAGTCGCACCAAGGGTCAGGTGAGGCGTAGGGTGGGCACATGCAATCCAGTATCTACCTACATAACATTTTCATAAGCATTGCATTAATCTCCAGTTCATATTGCTTCATATCAGTGATATATGTTGAGATTTAAATGTTACCACTTTAGTTTTAGCGGATTTCATATCATTCATCATGCTGAAGGTTGCCATAAAAAGTCGAAACTATAATTACACTTTACACAACGCATAAGATCATGCAATACTTCATCAACGTACTGTTAAATATAGTTCTACTGTATAAAGTAAAAAGAAATTACTGATGAAACAACCTGTTATGTTGTACATAAATCATATACAGTAGTAATACATGTGACCTGTCATATCAAATTGGGTATTAAGTCACATTTTAGGTTATTTGAGTTATGCATATTTTCACATTCTTGGTTCAATAAGCTTATTACTGTATCATGTCCGGTTGTTGAGATATGGCCACTAAGAAATTGTTTATGAGGAGGACCTTGGGAAAAAACTATTTCTATACTTAGAATATATAAATGAGGAGTCTAGTAAGAAAGAGGGAACCCTTCAGCTTAAAAATAACAAAAAATTCGTAACATGGCTTTATAGCGAAAAAATGCATGAATTCCAACACAACTGGAATAACCAGGTTGGATGGTGCTCCTTAAAGTGCTTTAAAACAATGTTTAGAGTTAAACCTTTCTCAATCCTGCTGAAGGATCAGGAAGATATTTACCAAACAGTTTTGGCAGAAATTAAATATTTCGCTAACTGGACAATAGTGTCCATAACGCAACTAACCTGTGCAGCTTAATACCTGACTTGACATGGGTCGCATATAATATAGTACAGTTACCCTTCAAATAGTGTTTTGCTGATGTATTGACTTGAATTTCTTTTAAAGTAATCCACCCCTTTTGGCAGGATATGATATAAACCAAAATCTGGGCTAGAAACTAAAATCCCGGAGCTTATACAGTATAACTGAGCAATAACTGAAGAATTTTTTCACTTATGTTTACAAGGTAATGCTGCTTATTGACATCGAGCTGGCGTATATGAACACCAACCACGAAGATTTCATCGGATTTGCTAAGTGAGTTTTCATACAGTAGTTTTTGTATTTGTGTGATCTTGAAAAAAATTGAAGAAGGTATCAACAAATCATAGTACAATTCTGCATAAATTTGACTGTAGCAATAAACATTAGGGTTCAAATCCCGCTGTCTGTGATTGCCACAACTCATGCAGTGGCAGTCCCAAGCCTGGTTAGAAAAATAGAAGGGGTTGCCCCCTGGACATTTACATTTACATTTACATTTAGGCATTTGGCAGATGCTGTTATCCAGAGTAACTGGAATCAATGAGATTGAAGCAGCCAAAAGAAAGTTTACCTTTAATGTACAGTAGTGTACAGTTGTTGAAACACTCAATAATATAACAAACAAATTATTTGCTAAAAATTATTATACAGGCTAGATTTATGTTTTTTTTTTATATTTGAAATGCATAGAGGCATTGGTGGCTCAGGAGTAAACTTCTTGTCTGTTGTGTGAAAGGCCTGGGCTTGAGCCCCAGCTGAGCTCCGCACTGCCATGGGGGTTGCAGGGGGTGCGTAGCGCTGGTCCCAAACCCAGATACAAATGCCAGGGTTGCGCCAGGAAGGGCATCCGGTGTAAAACCTGTGCCAAAAAAATAATGTGCAGATTTGGTGATCTGATTTGGTGAACCCAAATGGGGCGGAGCTGAAAAACCATAATATAACATTTTATTATGTTTTATGTTTTAATTGCATTTATACTGTACATCGCTTCCATTTGTAAAATGCTAAATCAGTGTGTTCTGTCTTATATTGATTAATAATGTTTTTAATAAGGGAATCGAAAAATTGAGCATTATGTTACAAAACTACAGAAAGTAATGAAATGTTTTTTTCTTTAGTGCGCAGCAGAGAAGCAGCCAAATGAGCAAGAAGAAGGCAGCTGGCAACCAGGTAAAATTCACGTACTGTAC
Source organism: Dolichallabes microphthalmus (assembly GCA_026413445.1). Taxonomy (NCBI): domain Eukaryota; kingdom Metazoa; phylum Chordata; class Actinopteri; order Siluriformes; family Clariidae; genus Dolichallabes; species Dolichallabes microphthalmus. Next base: position 2,480,936 of record JAOTQY010000028.1, read on the forward strand.
TGTACATGACTTTTCCCTCTGTTGTTACTATTTATGTCAAAAGTTTTACATACTATTGGTTTTAAAGCAGTACTTCAGCCAAAAGTGAAATGTATGCATTTTTCTTTTAACTCAAATCTACTTATTTAACCAAGTTTGATATCTAGCTAGAAGGATATCAGTTGGATATTCTAATGTTCAATGACTGTTGTAATATACAGGGTGGGCCATTTATATGGAATGGTTGGTGATATTAACTTCCTGTTTGTGGCACATTAGTATATGTGAGGGGGAAAACTTTTCAAGATGGGTGGCCATTTTGGATCCAAGTTTTGTTTTTTCAATAGGAAGATTTGTCTTCAATAGGAAGATTTGTTTGACACATCAAACTTATTGGGAATTTCACAAGTAAAACAAGTTACGTTAAAACCAAGCACACCATTATTTTTCTTGTGAAATTCCCAATAAGTTTTATGTGTCACATGACCCTCTTCCTATTGAAAAAACAAAAGTTCGATCCAAAAATGGCCGACTTCAAAATGGCCACCATTGTCACCACCCATCTTGAAAATGGCCCACCCTGTAGTTCAACATTAGGACAACATTGTTTTTGAAAGTTAGAATGATGTTGATAAAAGGACGTTGCGATAACGTTGAATGAACGACCCGAACACACAGTGACAGCGATTTTTACAATGATTGCCTAACCTTTATTTGGAGCACTGGTGCCAATGACATCCATGGTCCCTTAAATTTCTAACAGGGATTAGAATTACAATTAGTTTGCGACTAATACAACAGCTTCCAGCACACAGGACATGTATCTCATCTTAGCGATGTAATGTTACCTCTTTGTGAAATATTACCCTGAGGTACATCTTAGCTTCCAAATAACTGTACTGTAATATGGTGTTTGCATCCAAACTGCATCACAGAACAGTTCTCACATGTTAAATGGGGTTTATTATTTTATCTTATCTTATCATGTTCCCTAGTGGTCTAGTGGTAAATGTTCAGTGCTTGCTGTAGCCACTGGAGTTTGAGTCCTGCCCAGGCCATGAGATTAGTATTAATATTGTTCTCAAGTCTTTTTTGCACCATTGTCTTTGGGGATCTTTGTTCAGTGCCATCCCATGGTCATGTAGTCAACGTTGCTTCGAAGTCATTTTAACTGAGTCATTCTAACTTTCAAAAACAGCCTAAAACAACATGATGTTGTCAAATTAACATTACTACTGTACAATTCACAAAATTCCTGCTGAGTGTACAAAATTACTTTGTACAAAACTAAATCCTGTAGCCACCAGTGTAGTTTTACATACGAGGGGGTATCAAAACGTTTTGAGATTAGCCCTGTTTATAAGCTCTGTTTTTCCGCCACACAGTACATCCTACCTCAGACACCTTAAAACCTGGCAGTAGAATTCGCCAGCCCCTTGGGACGGTCTGGCCCCTGGGGACGAATTCTTGATGCACGATGTCAAAAAAGACGTTGAGCATGCACTTGGCCGAGCTGCAGACTTACCTCCCCTTTTTTGGTCGTGGAGCTGATGAGTATCGCAGTAAACTTGCCAAATCATGTCAAAAGACGCTGTGGCAGATCAGATTTGCCCAGTTTCATGCAGAATTTCACGTTCGCTTTTTGTTCTAACTTGCTGTCCATGATGAAATAGCGCGATAAGAATAGCTCTCCGATGTACACAGGACAATGTCTTTTGGCACACTGACTGAAGGTCTATCTCCCTGTGACTGCACATACAGCCTTGTGCTGCCATTTGTTGGTGTGTTACAAAACTAGTCTTGAAACGTTTTGATATCGCCTTGTATAAATATATAAAATATTGTATAAAATTGATGAAACAAGTTGCTAGTTCTAAGACGTGTGGTCTAAATTTAGAAGGTGGAGTTTTAATATAAGAAATAGACATTGACATACAGTAGACAGTGCCTGCTATTTTGCTTGAAAGTACTTTTGTCAGTGAACATTTAAGTATACATTTGTATGATGGTTATAATATTCCTTCTACTGTAGCTACATTCGCCTTAGTGTAAAACTAGAGCGTGTCCATCGCCACACAGCTGCTTGACTGCGACTGAACTATTCAGTGACTGCAATTTCGTTTTTGGCCGAATTCTTCCTTTAACTCCTCACATACTGTATGTCCTCATGTGTCATATCTCTCTCCTTCAAATGAATGTTGTGTTTCTGACCCTTTTGTTCACGTCTCCTACATTTTCTTCTTTATGTCGTTTCATGCTGCTGCTTCTTCTTTATCAACTGGTCCAGGGCCAGGTTTGTGCTCTCGCTCACACCAGTTGAAATGAAGAGTTCTGTAGAGAAAACTGATCCCCGATCAGTTATAGAACAACAACAAAAACAGTCTGATTTTTACACTCCTAACTGATGCAGACGAACTTGTTTTTTTTTAGCGTTTCATTCCGGGCAGAAACCTTTCGTGATATTTTTGGTTCTTTGTGGCACTGCAGTAGAGAAGACATTCTGTAGTATAAGAGTATTATGTAATTGTGCAGCTATTTTGGACAGATGAGTGGATGTCACAACATTCCTGAGGCTAGCGTGACTAGCGGCAGCCATGCTTTTTTAACACAGGTGGTCAGCACAGACGAAATGTTCTAGACAAAAAAAAAATAAATTCAAATTCCATATTAAGTTTTCGGTTTTTGCATTAACAACAAGCCGTAATTATTTTATTCATCATGGCTTTTCTATTGTTGTTTCTGGAAACCGCAAGGAAAAGCAGAGAGAGGATGAAAGTGAATCTCATTTATGTTTTTCTTTACATTTCGTTTGTCTATTTGCATTTGAGTGCAAAAGTTTATATCCCCATTGATTTTGAATGGAATAAGTTTTACAATTTATTCATGCAAAGATAGCCGGATTAAAACATAGTGGAGGATGTGAATGAGCTGGGGGGGGGG
>JAOTQY010000028.1:2510463-2520570 GCA_026413445.1 Dolichallabes microphthalmus
GAAGGGCATCCGGCGTAAAACCTGTGCCAAGTTGTAGTGCGGACTGGATATTCCGCTGTGGCGACCCCTTGCCAGGAACAGCCGAAAGACCAACAACAACAATGATTAATAGCAATAAAATAACTTTAAAAAGAAAATCCTGGAGATAAAATGCACAGTTTAAACTTATTATTAAAATCATAACAACTTAATTAAAAATGTATTATTTATTATCTGGAAAATCTGACGTTGACTTCCACACATGTAGTTACATCAAGTGTGATTATTAAATTTGTTTCCCCCACAGTGCTGATGAATTTGTTCTGATTGGTCAAAAGGTGTTTTCTGAGCTGCAAGTCTTCGTTGCTGGTGCTAATCCATTATTATTTCTGTAGTAACAGTGAATTCACAGTTTTAAAATGTCAAATTATTATCTCAGTGCCAGCGTTTTTCTACTAATGGACTCATACTAGATAGTTTTGCTTTAACTTTTAGACATAATGAAAACTGTCTGCTAGTGTAGTGGTCAACAGCTCAGAGAAAATCCCCATCATTTTCATGGCATGGGATCGCACCAGTATCTGTGACCCTTTTTTATTTTAATATGCACCAATCATGTATTTATTTTCTCACCTGTAGGTCTCCAGCTACCAGCCCCACCCCTCAGAGACGAGCTCCTCCAGGACCACCAGGCCGCCCTCTTTCTCGTGGCTCAGCCCCAGGCCCTCCTGCTGCTGGTGGGCCTCCTTTGCCGTCTCGCCCCGGAGTGTCTCCGGATCCGTTTGGAGGCCCGCCCCCTCAGGTGCCCTCACGGCCTAACCGGGCCCCGCCCAGTGTGCCCAGGTGAGAGAGTCAAGCCTTAGCATTTTTTTGTAGCAAGATTTGAGAAGACACTGTCGTGAGGTTTCGAAGTTGGTTGCCTGTTAGTGTATGTAGTCCTGCCTAATGAGAAAATCCGTCTGCTCTCAGCCGAGGAGTGTGAGACACCTCTGAGTGGAGCGGTGTGGGTGAGTGATGATTAGGGATATTCATCAGTCAACACTTTTCCGTTTAACGTTTAAACGATAAAACCTCACTAATAGACTAATGAGCTGCTGTCAATTTTTTATAATCATGCTTTAAACATTTCAATAAATGAAATTAAGATTTTTTTTCAGTAGGATTATTGTTATCGTTCAAACGTTTTGACATTTAATCAACACATCAAGAGTGAGTGATTGAATGAGTGAAACACAGATACCTGAGCACAACCACACACACACACACACACACACACACACACATGCAAAGCAACAAGCCGCCAAAGATATGAAGTGAGTGAATGAGTGAAAGAACATCATTAAAAATGTTTGTCACCTCATTAGTTTACATGTGCATTTCAGTTGGTCAGTTTGTGTGATTTGTGACATACTGTAAGCTTGTGTTGCAGCTGCTTGCCTCCTGATGCTCTCTCTCTCTCTCTCTCTCTCTCTCTCTCGCACACATACACACACACACGACTTAACGCTAATCTCTCTCGCTCGCTGTCTCACACACACACATGCATGCACGCACGCACACATACAACTTTAACAATCACTTCAAAGTGCTCATGAATTGTTTTACAGACTTCAGTACTTGTTATTATAAAACCTATATATGACTAATACTGTATACTAAAAATTTGGCTTCCATTTCCTGTAATAAGTTGTTTAAACAAATTGCTGTGTTCCAAATTTGCACCCAAATTAAATCCTTTGTCACCCAACTACATTTCATGGGCTCTTTTACAGTTTCTCATCATCTGTAGCAGGCAGTGAATTAAAGAGGCTTGATTAAATGGCACTAGATAACTGTAATAACTCTGTAGTATAAGACGCATCCTAAATTTTGTGAGGTTAGAGAAAATTTTGGTCTATACATTTGTGGAACTGTTCTTTCTACAGTGCTTAATTCCTTTGTCAGGCTTTAAAATTATTTGTCTCCGAATCTTCATAAATACAAAAAAATATATTTTTGTAAATTGTTAAATTTGTATTCAAATACTCAAAAAACTACTGGAGAAGCAGTTCCACCATGAAGGCACTTAGAAATGAGTAGAATTTCTATACCAATTAAAGAATTTATTTAAGAAGAAATTCAGACTATATGAAATCAATCAATACAAAAATTATCTATGGCTGGATTGTCACAAAAGAAAACAATTTGTTTTATTAATAATAAAAACCTGAGGTGGACAAAGTACACAAATCACTTAATTTAAGTAAAAGTGGAAGATTAAAAGTACAAAAGTACTTCCCTTCAAATATGCGTAAGCATCAAAAGTCCTGAGCTTGGATGACTTCACCACCTTGTGTACACTAGTACAAGTTGAACCCAGTCCGACAAATTATTAGGTATATAATAAAAAAACGAGCAGAAATTTGGTAAGAGCAGAAAGTGTAGATAATTGTATCAAGGGCCATATGGTTAGCAATGTCGCCTTGCACCTCCAGGGTCCGAGTTCGATAAAGCGGTATGGACAATGACAATGTTGAATAATTGTTATAGGATGTAGTGGAGTAAAAGTAAAAAAGTATCTAGTATTTACTATACAGTAGTGTGTAAGTACACAATATATATATATTCCCCCCTACATAGTAGACTATTTACTTGTTTGCTTATTATATATTAGGTTGCGTCTTATATTTCAGGGTTAAAAAATGGTACTGACCCTCACTCCTAACCCAAAAAGCTAACTCTGCTGTCCGTTGAAATGACCCATGAACTGAAGCGCAAAACCTCTAAAATAAAATTTGTATTCATGTGCCATTAGATTAAGTTCATTGGCCTCTTCCTCAGACGTTTTGCTCTTCACTCTCACTGTTATTATCTGAGCACAAAGCAATGCTAACGTGTACTCCATGTAAACTGTATTTCTTGCACATCCCTTCCCTCATCCTCTCCTCCATTTTTTGCCCTCCTTCACTCCGCCTCAACCCTACCTGTTGATTATGATCACTCTTTACAGAATTACAATCAGTGACCAGTGAGGACCAGCGCGTTCGGTATGTGTATGGTACCCGGCCCCCAGCCCCATAGCGTCTTTGCTTATATCTAATTGCTCGCTGCATGGCTGTCTGCCTCTGAGAGCCCGCAAACCATTCACGAGATACACATGCACAAACATAAACATTAAAAAGTCCTTCACATTGTTAACTCATGGCTATGAGTGTAATGACACGTCTGAAGTATGGTCTGGAAGCAGAGCTGGCTCGTGAACATAACTATACCTAGCAAGTGTTAGTCTAAACATTGTGCTCGCAATTTTCAAAGAAATATGCATACCTTTCTGATAACATTAGCTTATTAGTTTTAGCTAACCTGGCAGGAATTTTAAGGAATTATAAATTATATTCCTTAATAGTAATAAATATAGTTTTTTTTCCCTGCTAACATAAATCTAATAGCTATGATGAGGTATTTATAATAATATTTACAAATATTTATGAATACTCATAATCTTTCCTGCTAAGGAATAGCATTCTAGCTAACCTGAGTGAATTTTTTTTTCTGGAGGAGAAGTTTTAAGTAAACTATTAAGTATATATATTCTTTATTTATGATCCTAGCCTACATGGTAATCTGAGTTAACCTGAGGGAACTGTTTAAGCTTTAAAAAAATGTTTTTGTTTTTTTGCGAGCACTAGCCTGTTAGCTAATATGCAGTAACTTGACAAGAATTTGAAGCAATATTCATAAATATGAAGAAATACTGTATACATATTACTTTCTGCAAACACTAGAATATTAGCTAGCTTAAGTTAACCTGAGCTGACAGAATTAGTCATTTTAAGTAAATACTGAATGTAAAGTAATAGTTATAAATATCTACAAATGCTCATCATTTCTAGCTAATATAAATTAACCTGACAGGATTTCTGAGAGAGATCTTAAACTGTTTTCACTAAAATTAACTGGCAATGCTAGCCTGTAGCTAACTAATACTGTATCAACCAGCATGACAGTCTCGATGATAATAAAGCTTCCATGACAGGACTTCTGAGAGGAATTTTAAGTTATAGTCATAATCCCTTTCATAATCTTCACTGCTAATACTAGCTAACTAGCTAACATGGAATTTTAAGTGAAATTCCTGAAGATTTAAAATAAATATTTATGCTAATGATAATGCTAGCCTATATGAGCTAAACTGACAGGATTTCTCAGAAGTATTGTACTGTAATCCATATATTATTTATATCCACTATATTTCAGATATTTATTTTTATGTTACTGCAAATTCTAGCTAGATGAATGTTTAACAGGATTTATGAGAAAAATAAATGTAAGAAAAAAAGTGATAAAAGTGAAGATGCATATGGTATCTCGGCATATAAACCGAAATTTTTCAAAAAATTTGCCTCGTCCTATGAAGCATTTTTGGCACACAAGCGAACGGACCAAGCTTTTTATTTAAATGTTTTGATTTTCTTAGGCAAAATGATGATTATGGAGTTTGAAATTGGTAATATTATTGATATTTTGGGGTGGTGGAATGGATTATTTGCATTTACATTATTTCCTATGAGAAAATTCTCCTTAAGAAGTCGCCTCCAGAACGGATTACATTTGTATGCCGAGGTACCACTGTATGAAGCTAAGACACCAAACTTTGGGCGCTCCATCATATCGTAGTACTACGAGGCATTTGTCCACACTTGCTCATAAACAGGCCAGCCTTGTCCATCTGTCCTGGATTGAAAATTTTAGACATTTCAGAATCTCTTACCATGCTGTTCTCCATTTACTAATATTTAAATTGGGTCAAATTCCTCCTTTGTGTGTTGGGGAACTGATCCTGATGTTTTTGGAGGATGGCATAATCATTAAGGACTGGGCGCCAGATAGAGATAACTTTGCTTCATCCGAATGACATGTCAAGTGTTCTGCTTTGTAAAACTGATCTCTACTGGCACAGTTCTTATGATGGGAATACCTTATTGCACCCCCTACAGGTCTCAGAACAGTTTTGCGATAGGACAATGTACCTATCAGACTCAAACTGGTGTGTGTGTGTGTGTGTGTTTTCACTGGGTTGTTGCTTTTTATTTCATTCAAGCAGAACAGGGATAGTACCTTTGGTTCATTCCATTTATCTTCACGTATTATTATTATTTTCACACTGCCATACACAGTTCAACAGGGCATATAGTTTTAATGCTACTGAAATCCTGAATCATTCCACACATTTGATACAGCAAGGTGAACCGTGAAAATGAAAGTCTGTCACTCATTTGTTGGTTGTTTCTGTCATGTCATGGCTTCACATAAAGCTGGGCGATAAGGTTTTGTCAATACCGACATTTTGTTTAATCTCTGTCTGTCGCTCCACAGGCGATCAGAGTAATATTGCAATAAATGAAGCAAAAAAATAAAATAATGACAATAGTGAGGGGGTGGTACATAACTTTGTATGTTGGGTCAGTACTCAAAATGACATCTTTTCATTTTCAACATGATGTGTGTGTTCAAGCAAAGATGAGGAGCACGTAAAGCATGAGCACCAGCAAACATAGGCTGATGTGAATAATAACTTCAACATCTTTGCAGTGTTTACCTTTTTGCCAAAAGACGCCAGTGTTATAGGTTTAACCAATTGATTTTTCTGTATGCTGAATGCAGTGTATTGCTCAATACAATTATCACAGCTGGCTTCAAATATTACAGACGGCACCTTTAATGCAATTAAGATTTCTTTACCAAAAACAACCTTCCCCTCTGTTAAAGCTACCTAAGATGGATTGTCTATGAAAGAAAGATATGGTTCTTAGGGTTATTTTCTGCTGCAGGAAAAAAAATCTTTAACTTTGCAAAAAAAGTGTGGAAATATTTATTTTCTAATTATCATTAAACAATAATTTTTTTCACCGTTGGGTACTTTGCTAAATATTTGCCACACCCTTTTTTTTTTTTTGTCCTGTGGTCATATCGCCCAGCTCTAGCTCCGTACTCATCTGCCATTTGGTGACTGAATGTTTAGGCATCGCTCTGTTACATGTGATCAGTCTAATCAGACGTTTGATCAATGATGTCTTTACAGAGTGATGTGTAATGTGATTTATTGTAAACTGCTTGCTTTTCAGTGTGGCATGAAACATTAATGGAGGTCTAAATTTTTTCGTCCACAATTTGTAGGCAAATCTCCATGTGAATGCAGTCAGGTCCAAAAGTCTGATTCCACTATTGAGACCCGTTATAGTCGATCAGTAGGAAAAATTAAGTTCTGGTTATTTATTTAAATTAGTCCATTAGTCTTCTCTAATACAGTATGAATTTTAAATGCTATTTTATTGCACAGGAACTAGGCTCAGAGTTAGTGTCACTTACTCTGTATAATCCTGACTTCATGCCAAGCTGTTTCCACAATTTTGGGCCATTGAAGGAGTTCCTTGGAGGCCAGTGTCTAAGACATGATTCAGTCTGATCATGGTGTACTGAGAAAACTTTCTGCCTTCATAAAACTCTGATAAGTGCATTAGTGTAGCATGGATTTGTATAGAGAAATAAAGGGAGTTTTTACTCTCATAACTGTCCCGGTTTTAACTTTTTCACTGCCATCTTTCTTCTTCTCATCTGCTTTCTATTAATATATTCTCTTCTCTCGCCTTTTCTTCTGTCTACTTTTCGTTCCTTCATTTTTCATTTCACCAGACACACATGTTAATTTAGTTTTATTTCATTACTTTTGATAATGTTCAGTAGCTTGTTTTTTCATTTCTTTTCTGCCCTGTAATGGTTTATCATATAAAACAACAATTGGTAGTGGACTCAGAGTTTTCCGACTTGGACCATTTAAGGGTGACTTTTACAGAACCACAGTTTCTGTAAATGATTCTGGACTTGGTCAGTGTCTAATAATTACTATACCAATTTATTTCGAAGCTACTCTACCTAGTCTCCATGTTGTCTCGTATGTTGTGACGTGAGTTTACCACATGTCTTGTGTGTGTTTATGTGTGTCTCATGTCTTGTCCCTGTCTTGTCCGTATCTCTCATCCGTCTGTACTTTCTGTGTGTGTTTTCATGGCAGTCGACGACCCCCGGCTTCACCCACCCGACCCATGTGATCCACAGACTCCTCCTTCTAGACTATTAGCTCCTCCCGCCAGACCTAAGGGGGCAGATATCCAGGGCACCCAGATTTCCTTCATCCATTTCTCCTTCTGATTCAGCCAGGGCATTGAACACACACACATACACGCTACACAGACATTACAAAGACAACCTCTGCCCGTTTTCTCTATTGTCATTCTTTTCCCCTCTACAGTATATGAGCATTTTATTTCTTCCTCATCATGATTTTGTAACGATCCCTGACTTCTGTTGTGATTTTTTATTTCTTTCTGCTGAATGAAAGTCTTTTTTTTTTTTAAACAGATGCATTATCACTCCTAGATGAAGACTGGGGTAACGAGTATAACTGCATCCATTTGTAGAGTGCGCTTTTATTTGCATTTGTTCTGTTACGTTATTCGTCCTCGTGTGTTTTTTGTCCTTCTGTTTCTCGAGCAGCGCTCCTTGAAGTCACAGGCGGGAAGATGACTCCCCCCTAACCTGAAGGGTAATAAACTTTACACTGGTTCTGATTCTATAATCAGATTTTAATGCACCAACATTTTGCTCTAAATGGTTGCATTCGATTGACAAGTTCATTACAAACCGAGGCTCTTGCCTTCCAGCCTTGATGACTTTGAGGACGCTGTTTTACTTACTTACGCTTTAATGTTTCTTTAAAAATATTCACTCTTCTTCCTCTCTTTTTCCCTCTTTGTGTTGCTCAGCCGGCTGACCAGGGGCAGCCCTTCACGCCCCGAGAGTCCTCTTCCTTCATCTGAACCCTAACTACCCCATCTTTTTTGACCCTAACTACCCCCTTTTTTGTCCAACTTCTTTTTTTTTTTTTATTTGTTGTACTTTCTTCTTTTTACTTATCTTTCTCTGCCTCCTTTTTTGTTTTCCCTTAAGTTCCAATTTCCATTTCTCTTCATAATTTCTTTCTTAATTTTACTTCTTTCTTGCTACTTCTCTTTCTTTTCTCAGTTACACTCTCTTTTTTACTTTACTTTTTTTTTGCTTTTTTTACTTGCCTTGCCCTTCTCATGTTCTTTTGCACGTTTTCTTCTACTTTTATTCACTGTTCAACTGCTTTCTTTTTCTTATTCCTCATCTCTTTCTCCTTCTTTTTGGTAGATTCTTTCTCTCCTCTTCTCTTTTTTATTTTCTCTATGATTTGCTCTCCTTCCTTCATCCTAGTTCAAATGTCAGCTGCTATCTTTGTGTCCTTTACTTTTTACTTAATCTTCTCCTCTTCCATCGCTATAGGTCATCCCTACTTTTTTCCCTTTCTTGTCCTCACTTTTCTACTTTCTCTCCCACTTTCACTTTTTTCCTCTACTTTCGAAACTCACAAAGCAAACTTCACTCCAGCTTCTACTGTTCAGTTTCTCTTTTCTTTATAATTTTTTTGCTCTTGTTTCCCCATCTCTTTGCCCCATTCCTTTTCCTTCTCAACTCCCTCCACGGTCACCATCAAGCAAACCTAAACCAAACCCCACCAGCACAACTGACCTCACACACATACGACACAGTGAGGAAAGAAGGGGGAAAACATATTAAAACAGATGGAAACTCTTTCAGCTGTAACTCCTCTTCCTCATTACACCCGCAACATTAAAGGACAGAGGCTCTTCGACGTCTCGTATGAAGTGGAGGAGCAGCGACGCCACCAACGTGCTGTGAGAGATGTATTGCGTTTTTGTTGTTGTTGACGTCTTTGCTGGATTTTTCTCCAAAACCAACAGGAGTCCACCTACACTGTCTCGATGTTTAATCTCTAGTGCACATGAGCCCTGAATTTCACATCATGTCCATGTCCATGTCCCCACATTGAACCCTGAATGCGTTCAAGATTTCCCTAAGATTTCCCTTTGCCACGTAGCAAGTACAATCAAATTTGCGAGGCGGGATCTATATAGATAGTGCAATACGTATACAGTACAGATCAAGTAGCATCCACACCACTTAACACACGCTAGAGCTGAAAATTAACTATGCGAAATCTGTGTAATATTGTGCATGACATCAGCTAATCATTCTCCGAAAATGGAAAAAAAAAAAAAAAAAAGAAAAAGGATTGCATCATTAACTAGCATCTCAACAGATGCTTAACTTGGTCGTTTATGCAAACGTATCATTAATGTGATTTTATGTGTTGGATTTATTGTCTAGTTGCAAAAATCAGGTCTTAAAGGAATAATTTGAGGAAAAATCAAATGTACAGTATAAAGTTGCTTGAATCTATTTTATCAGAAGTGATACCGCTTTTGTTAGTCCTGCTAAAAACTAAGCTAGAAGACTAGTGGACACTACGACAAAGGAGGAATACGCAGTCATTTCTATAAATCTAGCATTGATTTCGTAAAAAATATGGCATAACACATGGGATTTAACGAATAAAATTAACAATAAAAGTAATAGATTTTTTCTATCATGTAATCTGTTAATAGTAAGCCTTAGCCACTTAAGTAACTTAACCGACAAAGATTAGGGCAGTGTTTAACGAAATATGTATCCCCCTAGTGGGACACAAGAGTACTGCAGGTGGCCCATAAGAGGTTATTTATGATCGCAATTCTAATAAATAAATTCTCTATTAAAACACTCAGGTTAAACCAATAAACCTGTCGTACCTGATCTGCTGTCAGTAATGCATAAGGCATTTCCAAACGTAACAAGGCTTGAAAATGCTGAAAATCTTCTGCAGCTCACTCAACCTTTAATCTTTGATCAACATTTGAGATTAAAGACTAAGAAAAAAAATTAAGAAAATGACAGTTTAAATCGAATGAATTTTCTTATTATTTCTGGGTACTTTTAAATGCACATATTTAACCAGAAATATTACATATGAATTTTAAACATAATTACAAAATGTTTTAATTAAAAAAATAAATTAAAAAATAATCAGTTTAGGCGGCACGGTGGTGTAGTGGTTAGCACTGTCGCCTTGCACCTCCAGGGTCTGGGTTCAATTCCCCGGCCAGGCTCGATTCCCGTCTCTGTGTGCATGGAGTTTGCATGTTCTCCCCGTGTTTGGTGGGTTTCCTC
>JAOTQY010000028.1:2659907-2673510 GCA_026413445.1 Dolichallabes microphthalmus
GACGAGCGGCTGTAGACGCTCTGCGCCTCATTAAGCCTGAGGCGTCAGTCTATAGTTATATAGCGCCACTCAGAGGTAAAAGCCAGCAAACGCACTAACCCAAAATCCACCGCCATAGACCGTGACGGTAGAAGTCACAGACCGCATGTGCACCCACTGTGAGCTTAAGTTAACTTTGAGCAACCATTAATCATACATCCTTAACGAAGTTTAACGAAGTTATACCAGCTCGATTCTGATTGGTTAGAAGGCATTGATTTCGCATAGTTTCTATACATTTGTGTGCGTCACATAAACAGTTAAAATGTGTTAAAAAGCGCTGATTTTTAGCATGTATGTAAGGAGTCTCCAGTGTTAGTTCATTGTGATTATAATCTTTTGCTTTAAAATGTTTGAATTCACTTACAAGAATTGTATAGACAGATTTTCATAACCAACATTTCTTTTCTCAAACACAAATCTAATGATGTTAGGCATTGATTGTCGAGAGAAGCCCTGACTTGGAGGTGTGCCGTGTGATTCATGAGCAATTCCCAAACTGTCGAATATGATGCCTGATTCATGGTCACATTTCCAAAACAAGCATTCTACAATCAATGCATCCGCGGTGATGAATGACAATCATCACTCGCAGCACCGCATTTTATGTTCTTCATTAATCTTTTTTTCACCTGCGTCCTCCCAGGTATCTCAGAGGAGGGAAAAAAATGTCACCTGTCATTTGGGAGACGGCTAATGGGTCTCGATGAGTTGTGGATTTCGTTGAAGCGCTTTCAGGAAGAGGTACATCTCTTTGCAGTCCACGCGGACATGATCCCATGAGAACGTGCACCGTTTTACTACGAAGGAGTTCATACACCATACATCATGATTTTGAAAGCGAACAGCCGATAAACTGAAATATTAAGGTCAATTGGAGCGACCTTTACTGGTTAGACTCGAATGGGTCAATATGCAGCAGGATTTGAACCGGTTTTCAGCATGATTTGGAAAACGCTACGCTCGGTCAGACATCTATTGTTTAGTCAGGTTGTTCCTGACCTTCTTTCCTGACCTTGACGAACACTTAGAATTGATTTATCATCCGGATATCGAGTGATTTATTGTTTCAAGTCTTGAGGTCTGGTAGTTCAACCCAAACAACAGCTCACAAGATTTCTGGTTAGCATAAAGCTTCAGAAGGTCCAGTAATGAGCCGCTAAGCCCCAACTTTCTAGTGAAATTAGGTCTTGTTTCTAGTTCCCGAGGAGTCCAAAGGATTTCTGCGGTATACAGTATAACCCCTGGAGTATTGAGGGCGATTGGATTCACTTTTAATCCCTGGTCTAGGAAGGGTTGAAACGTAGCAAGGTTTGACTCAGACTACAACCTGACGCATGTACTGAGTCTCTTGCCACTAACAAACGTTGAGAAGATCTATAGCTAGGGCATAACATATAATGTAAAGATAGTTCAACACGAGCGACAGAGCACAAGACCATTACGAAGAGCCCCTAAGCCATGGGGTAACACTAGAACGGAGTCTGGATTTGATTTCAGATTTGCTGTAGGGCTTTGATGCACTTTGAAGAGGTGATGGAAGTCCGTGATTCTCCTGCAAAATGAACAAAAAAACCCCATCAAGAGCCTCATTACATTTAATTAACCTATCTGTGAAAATAGCTGCTCTTAATTAAACCGCTCCCTGACGGAGGAGTCCCACGGTCTATTGTGTAATTTTCTTTTCTATTATTGCAATGACTGTATCTCTCTCTGCAATAAAAAAAGAAAAAGTATATCTCTCATATGTAGCCATGATTAAGCTCTGATTTCTGAAATCAAACTGATTTATTATAAAGTCTTGGCATTCGTCATCATCGCAAAGTAACTTAATTATTCTAATTATTATTATTTTTATTTTTTTTACTTTTGAACACATTTGTGAAAACACAACATAAAATCCATCCAAGCTCTGAGACTGAGACAGCCTGGGTGTTGTCACTTTTGAATACGTTTAGTGAACTGCCTCGCAGTATCGCACCATCACTCTGAACTCCAAAATAATTGTCCGAAGACTTATCTAGCTCTCGAGTCTGAAAACCTCTGTCCATCATTTTAATGAGAAGGAGGCCCACATTGGAGATCAACGCTCCCGGTTTACCCAAAATGCCACAAGGAGGGTCAAATAAATCAACCTTTAATAGCCTCTCTCTCTCTCTCTCTCTCGCTGAACAACACTTGAACCAGAGAAAGCTGTTGCAGAGAGCCGGTGGTTCAGCGTTTCTTTGTAGAACAGCGAAGAACGAGAGACGCTATTGATTGATCCTTCTTAATTAATGAGTCCGAAATAGAGCCAGTCCCTGGCTGCGGAGCGGCCGTGATTGATTCGGCTTTTACTCTGCCAGACTCGCTTGGAATGAGAACGTCATTCGCTGTAGCCACTTTGAACCACGTCGCGTCTGATTTCACAATTGGTCACACGCTCGCAACACTAATCATCGCTAGCCGGACTGGCTTTTTCCACCGACTTGATTTTCTGAAAGACCTTTGGGTTATTGGTTTTACGGTGAAACGCGGAGGACCAGGTTTAATTTAGTCCGGAAACATTAATCAAGAGATAACCCAACCGTCTGGCGACAACAGGAAATGAAACTATTAATGCTTTTCTGCAAGACAGAGACAAAACGGGCTGAGGGAGGGTGGGGTGGGCGGGGGTACCCCAACAAAGCCTGGAAGATTGTACCAAGCCGGCCTATTCTTCAGTTGATTATACAGATGAAAAATGTTCTTATGAAGCAGATTGAACAGGGGTATTAATGTGCTCGCAACACGTTTCCAGATGAATTAAGTCACTTGGAGGTAGTCGGCTGTGAATGTTGCTTTATTGCTGTAGGGAGGAGCGGGGCAGAATGGCAATGAGAGCGGAGTAACTTTTAAAGGAAGAATGAAAGGCGACTTCGTTTGTAGATGTGCTAGGACAACTCTGGAGAACATTAGTTTCCCTCTGACTCATGGGAAATCTATGTACAGTATAAAACAAGCTTTACTTTAGATGCTTTATTATACATACGGATTCACATACATACATACAAGACATTTGTTTCCAGGATTCGTGGAATGACCAAATTTCTTGCCCTCCAGGAAGACAGAGCTTTGTGTGATGTCTAACAAAGTCTCAGAGTGTTTTTAAGATCGGAAGCCTTAATTCAGGTCATGGCTTTTACGTGTATACGTTGTAAGAGTAAGATAATTATTACAGGAAAAAATATATATATATTTTTGGATCCTGAATCATTCAGTGTTGTTTTTAGTAACATCCTCAAGATAAAGGTATAGACAGGGTAAAGGTTTATGTAACCCCCTGGTAGAGGCAGAGTAGTTGTTTATGTAACCCCCTGGTAGAGGCAGTGTTGTTGTTTATGTAACCCCCTGGTAGAGGCAGTGTTGTTGTTTATGTAACCCCCTGGTAGAGGTAGTGTTGTTGTTTATGTAACCCCTGGTAGAGGCAGAGTTGTTGTTTATGTAACCCCTGGTAGAGGCAGAGTTGTTGTTTATGTAACCCCCTGGTAGATGCAAGTGTTGTTGTTTATGTAACCCCCTGGTAGAGGCAGAGTCATTGTTTTTTGTAACCCCTGGTAGAGGCAGAGTAGTTATCTAATTTTGAAGGCAGATTTATATTTGTTTTTGTAACCTCCTAGTAGTGACAGAGAATGTTGTTTTTTAACCCTTTGGTAGAGACAGAGTAGTTTTTTATGATGTCCTTGTAGTGGCAGAGTCATTGTTTTTTTAGTAACCTCCTGGTAGAGGCAGAATTGTTGTTTACATAACCTCCTGGTAGAGGCAGAGTAGTTAATAGAGGTTAATAACACGCATGAATGGACCAGGTGTTCTGTATACGTGAGATCCTCTCACACTCAGAGCTGCCTGTAGATGATTGGTTGTGGTTCCATCCCGCCCCTGGCTGTGGCATTGACGTTACGCAGATACAGTGTTTTTTTTGTTTGTTTGTTTTTTTCTGTCACACATCTCAGGAGCCACGTTGTGAAATAAAACGAGGGATGCAAAGCAGAATTCCTGAGAATACAAGACAGCAGATGTAATCATTTCAGATTTACTGCAAATCTGAAAGCCAGTCAATATTTATTTATTGAAATAAAAAAAACTAGTAATAATTTAAGACTAGCAGACCGGGAGATCTGTTTCACAGATAGTTTGGCATGCGGTATTTTTAGCCCAGCGTCATGGTGGATATGTAAATGATTCAGTGCTGAGAATCAAAGGGACCGCTTTCCGCCGTGTCTGTACAAACGGAGACACTCCTCGCCCCATTTCATACAGTGTCTGAGCTAACCAGGTCAAATTAAAGTTTAATTAAAGCAGTAAGGAGTAATATTATATAATAAATATATAATAAAAGTAATAATACCGGCGTCTGGTTGATCCGGACAATAAACCATATAGTCGTGTGTTAAGGACAGATTTAATTTCAAAAGCTAAACATCACTGAATGCACTCTAGCCTTGTGACGCACACCGGTGTGCTGTATATTGCCTAACACACACTTTGTATGCACACACACACACACTGCAGTGGATGAAGAGTTATTTTTCCAACGAACATGTCATTTTTCATGACTGTCAGTATACGTGTAAGAAAAAAACTGGTGTACTCGTTTTGCCTCAAATGAGTGGGAAAATTCAGAAATGGAAGCACACGCCTGCAGGAAAGATGATCTTAATTACACAGTGTGACTGTCTCTCAGGTCCTGCTCCATGTGTACGTGTGTGTGTTTGTATGAGACGGAGACAGAGAGAGAGAGAGAGAGTCCTTGGCGTTGCTCTGTATCTCAGCGGTCTGTCCTGCTTTGCCTTGGAGCCCCTAATTAACTGTGGAGTGTAACAGCATGGAGAATACACAACAAAACACACACACACATGCGCGGCCGCATTTGAATCCCAGACTCCCAAGTGACAAGCGAGAAATGATTTGCACGTTAACATGAGCAAATACTTTAGCTTTAAAAACGAAAAAGCCCACGCTGAGGTGTGTGTTGCTCGGAGCTTACACGCTTCTGAGCATCCTAATAACTTACAGACGGAACAGTTTGTTCTATCAGGCCTTCTCACATGTAAACCAACTCAGAACATCTGAGATGAAACACGGTGTGTGTGTGTGCGTTTGTGTTTGTGGGAGGTTGGAAAACTACAATGTACCACACACTGGCGGTGCTAAATATAGTCCTGTTCCCCCTGAGCTGTACTTACACAGCAAAACTAAAGAGGAAAGAAACTACCTGAGGATAACTATGCATCCTGCACCTCCTTTTCTTCCCCTTCATTTAAATTTTTTTTTTTTTATATTTGGTGAACTTTCCAAGCACGGGAAAATCTAAGGATGTGGAATACTGTGGGGTTCGATTCCTGCCTCGGGGTGTGTGTGTGTGCGTGTGTGTGTGCATGTTCTCCCAGTGCTTGGTGGGTTTCCTCAGGGTATTCTGGTTTCTACACAAAGTCCAAAGACAGCTAATTTGCATTCCCAAATTGCCCCATAGTACAGTATGTGAATGTGTGTAAAAATGGAAATAAATACATTGGTCACCTTGGCTTCCATGGTCCAGAGTTGGGTAGTTGCAGAGGTTCCTACATGGAAGGATGGATGTTCACGATATTGAGAGACCTTTGAGTGAGACGTGTCACTCTGACTTCAGACACGGGTCATGGTGGTAGGGGTCTATTCTCACTTTCACATTGTGCTGTTTGGTGTCAGATTGAGAGAAGGGTTCATAAGCACTTGGGGTTTCACTACGGTGTACCATCAAATCTTTTAGAGACGATAAAACATACATTCCCATGGGTTATGAGGTTCCTAAATAGAGTTTTTTTTCTTTTTTTTTCTTCTCGGTTTTCTCCCTAATTTAGTCGTGTCCAAATCCTCCCCATCACTAGGGGGCTCCCACATTAAGGCTACTACTAGCATTCAGTCTGGAGGGCCGAAGACTATCACGTGTTTCCTCCAAACCATGTGACGCCAGCCGACTGCATCTTTTCGAACTCTGAGGACAGCGCTATCCGCTCCTTCCGCTTGCGTGAGCTCACAGACGCCCCTGATTGGCTGTAGAGCCGTGATTAATGTGGGAGCACGAAATACCTCTCATCCCTCTGACCTCCGGCTGCGAGAGGATACAGCATCACCCTGGAATCGAACCAGCGGATGATGGGGATGATCTCCGGATGATGGGCACCACTATTACCACCAGAGGTGTCAAGTAACGAAGTACAAATACTTCGTTACCTTACTTAAGTTGAAATTTTGGGTATCTATACTTTACTGGAGTAATTATTTTTCAGCCGACTTTTTACTTCTACTCCTTACTTTCTACTCCTTTGTCATATTGCAGCCACTGGCTAAAATCATTTAAGTTAATTTTTTCCCCTCATTAATGTACACACAGCACCCCATATTCACAGAAAAACACAGAATTGTTGACATTTTTGCATATTAATAAAAAAAAAGAAAAACTGAAAGATATCACATGGTTTCATAAGTATTCAGACCCTCATATATTTAACTCAGGTGCTGTCCATTTCTTCTGATCATCCTTGAGATGATTCTACACCTTGATTTGAGTCCAGCTGTGTTTGATTATTCTGATTGGACTTGATTAGGAAAGCCACACACCTGACTATATACAGTAAGACCTTACAGCTCACAATGTCAGAGCAAATGAGAATCATGAGGTCAAAGGAACTGCCAGAAGATGACAGAATTGTGGCAAGGCACAGATCTGGCCAAGGTTACAAAAAAATGTCTCATGCACTTAAGGTTCCTAAGAGCACAGTGGCCTCCATAATCCTTAAATGGAAGCCATTGAGGGAGAAGAGCCTTGGTGAGAGAAGTAAAGAAGAACCCAAAGATCACTGTGGCTGAGCTCCAGAGATGAAGCCCTCCACCAGTCGGGGCTTTATGGCAGAGTGGCCCGACGGAAGCCTCTCCTCAGTGCAAGACACATTAAAAAAACACCTGAAGGACTCCAAGATGTTGAGAAATAAGATTCTCCGGTCTGATGAGACCAAGATAGAACATTTTGGCCTTAATTCTAAGCGGTACGTGTGGGGGAAAACCAAGCACTGCTCATCACCTGTCCAATACAGTCATATGTAAAAGGAAGTGCCCCAATACAACCTCAGACGAACAACGGCATACAACTTTTTCACATTATTTCTATAACAAAACAAAACAAAAAACATGCAGGCAATAATAAGTGCCCCCTTTCTTCTTTCACACGATTCAAGATTCATATACATACGTGTATATATATATAAACACATACAGTATAGAGAGAGAGAGAGAGAGACAGTTTATTTCAAATATTTCTTTCTTTCTTTCTTTCTTTCTTTCTTTCTATTCAGTGTTTTCTTTCTGTTCTGCTGGCTTTTTACTTGGTGGATTAATTTTTTTTACTCTCCAGTTTCTTTCTTTCCACAGAAGGCCTGAGCTAATCCTCCGGCCCTGTAACTGATTAACTGATAATAATAAATAACAGAATGAATTAGATTATTTTATTAATATTGTTTCCTCAGTGGACTGTAGAAGTGTATGGTTGGGGTGGAAGCAGAGCATGTTCTCCTCTCTGTTAGCTGAACAGCATCTCTCTCTCTCACTCACACACACACACACACACACACACACACACAAAAAGTGAAGCGTTTGCTCATCGTCTCACGTTACTGGACTTGTTTTATTACTCTGATGTTTATGACGGTGGGGATCATTTGACTCTTGCTGAATTAAGCAGACGAGTGTGTCGCAGCTTCCCAGTAAAATCAGCTTTTTTTATGCAAGCAGGAAGTAAAATTAATGGCGAGAATGACGAGGGTGTTACCCTCGCTACACACTGAAATGCTAATCTGATCAGCATTATGAAGGTGTTGTGCTAAGCAGATGTAGAGGACGCCGACGGGTGTGGAGAACGTGGGTGAAGAGGACGGTGATGGGGACAGACTCGGAGGATGGTAGGGGGAAAGGAGTGAGGACGGTGAGGAGAACATGCTTGAAGGACGGTGAGGGGGATGAGTGTAGAGGTTGGTGATGGGGACGGGCTAATTTCAAAGGTAATTTCTAAGGACGTGGACAAGCTAGGTGTTAAAACGACTTCAGAATAGGCACGGCTGCCATCTCGCCAAGGTAAAAGCAAGTCTAATTCAGCCTTAATAGTCGTGCACATGTCTATAACTGATAAAACTCCATAATTCTGCTCTTCCCCCTTGTTCTTCCTCATTGATTCAGCCATCTGGAGTCATTACCTGGCCTCCTGAGTCAGGCTTCCTGTCAGCGCTGTTCAATTGAAAGCCCTCGTTTCTCAGCCAGGATCTTGACACATTCGTTTAGCAGCGGCCTTAACGCCGAGGGACCGTGAGGAGAGTGTGCAAAAATGACAATTAGATTTGGATTGAATCAAGATGGGAAGCCATAATGGCCTGTTTTTCATTAGAGCACTCACTAGGCTTGGAGCTAATTTGAATCCATTGACCTTTTATTATTTTCAGCTTCTGAGACCGAAAGCCCTTTGTGACAAACTTGTGTCTCAAGTGGGACAAGATTTAGCAAAGATGGACATTTTCCTAGTGAAAAGAGAGAAAAAAAAGTGGCGCTTTGTTGAAAATATCACCAGATATTCGCCATCAGATCGAGTGTGAAATAACTTTTATTAGCTCTGTTTATCTAGCCGTCACGGCACCGCGCGAGACCCACTGTGTGCTTGTTTTTTTTTAGCTGTTGTACAATCTTTCTCGGAATGGTTATAAATCAAACCGAAGCATTCCCTAATTTGCCAGAACGCGCTATTCATAAAATCGCTACGAGTGTGTCATTTCTCGATTTTGTTCAGCGCTACAATTACAGAATCTGTTTAACTTGATTTTAAAAAGCTTGTAATACATCGAACGAGAAAACGATTAACGAGTTATTACAACAGAAATGCAGACGTCGAGAGAGAGAGAGGAGCGTGGAAACAGCGTGATGAGCTCCATCGTGCATGTAATCGTATTCATGTAGATACGAAAGTCTCCGAGTACATCAGCTTCCTCACATTGACGTGTTATAAATTATAATTCATGTTTTTTCTACTTTAAATTAGAACGGCTGGAACGGTTTGTCGATTCCGATTACGTAAAAATATATCTACTTACATCGAATGCAATTGATGCATCATAATGCCTACGCTTGTCCGCGCGGTCTGGAAAACGAGACCTTATCCTCAAAACTCCGGACTTGATAGGTGTCGGTGTCGGTGCCTGGGATTCGCTGCGCTCTTACTGTATCTGTCGTGTTTAAGTCAAAAACTTAACAAGAGACCCTTCAGAGCAGATGGTTTTAACTAGTATGGAGACCAGTGTTTTTGACAAGTTGTAAGTAGTAGCATATAGACATACAAGGGGTGTTCAAGTCAAACTGGGACTTTTGATTGCGCAGAATAACTGAACGCAGTTATGAGAATTACAAACTCCCTTTATTTCGCTATATAATCTCCTGCTACACTAATACACTAAAGGTTTTCCTTCCTTGGATGACTTTTGGTATGTCCTGACCACTGCAGATCACGAACATCCCATAAGACTTCCCATCTGACTCAGTTTCACTTTCTGCCTAATATATCCCACCCACTTCCAATAGGCAGTGAGGGCTCAGCTTAGTGATGGGAAGTTGGAATCATTTTAGTGACTCGGTTCTTTGAATCTCGTTCATCAAAATGAACGAATCTATTAGTCATTTAGTTCATCTCGTTCTTTTGATAAGAAATAAAATAATGTTGCATTTTCAATAAACAGATCCCCAACACAAATTTTGGCTATAGTTCCAGTAATGAAAATATTACAATGCAACCAAGGACATATTATAATAAACAGAATGAGTAGCTCATCACTCATATCTTCCAGTCCGAGTCGTTCATTCTTTTGAATCTATTGCACCGCATAGCATCTATGGGAGTCACATGACAAAAAAACGAACGACCCGGGACTTGAAGACTCATTGAGAAAGAATCGCTCAAATCTGTTTCCTGTACATAACCTACGGGGGTTTTGCGATGATTTGCGCATGCGCGCCCAGGAGAAAATGAAAGAATCACTCTCCGAGACGACTCGTTCTTCTGAGTCACATTAAAGATTCGTTCAAAAAGAACGAATCGTTCATGAACGACCCATCACTAGCTCAGAGTGTTAAGGTACCGAGTTACTGATCAGAAGGTCGGTGGTTCGAGCCGCAGCTCCACCACGAGCTGCCATTCTTTGGTCCTTGAGCAAGGCCCTTCACCCCATCTGCTCCTGGGGTGCTGTATCATGTCTGACCCCAGCTATACTGAGATATGCGAAGAAAGCATTTCATTGTGCAGTAATTTATGTGTGACAAATAAAGGCTTAAGTTAACTTAAATGACATTGTAATGAGATGTTGTAACTGTAGCTACTGTGAGAAGTGATGGATGATGTAGTGGCTCAAAGCAACTCCAAAACCTCTGCTCTTGTGGGACGTTCCTAGTCTGCAGTGGTCAGGACATAGCTAAAGTTATCCAATGAAGGAAAACCGGTGAGAGGGTCAAGGCTCACTGATGCACATGGGGAGCGAAGGCTTGCACGTCTAGTCTGGTCCAATAGAAGCACTTGTAGTGTAAATCAAATTGATGAAAAGTTTAATACTGGTATCCGAACACATAGTGCATCACTATTTTGATGGCAAAAGGGGGACCTACTCAATATTAGGTTAGATACAGTACAATCCCCAACAGAACCTGTATTATATCTGCTATAACTTAATATAATAAGCAGAACACTCATTCACATCTATACCACTTTATCCCGTATACATGGTCACAGGGGGCCTGGAGCCTATCCCAGGAGACTTAGAGCGTGAGATGGGGTACACCCTGAAAAGTGTGACAATCTATCGCAGACTCACACACTCATTCACACACTACGGGCAGTTTGAGACGACCAGTTACTGTAGGTAATCTGCATGTCTTTGGACTGTGGGAGGAAACCGGAGTACCTGGAGGAAACTCCATGCACGCAGACACGAGTTGGAAAACGAATACGGAACCAAGAGGTAAAATATGATTGTAAGTGACATTTCATGAGATACAGTACTTTCCGCAACTTTTACACCTTCTCATGTTTAAAAGACGTTTCCTCTTCCAACCGTCTGACCTGAAGTTCAGCCGCAAAACACAAAAAAATGGGCGACTTGCGTCATGTGTAACATTTTGCATCAGCCTTTATTGTAAATGAAAGGTTAAGATCTAATCAAACTTTCTGTTGTCTTTTCTTTTTTTTTTCTTCGTTGTTGTGGTAGTGCACTTATTTTAAACACATACTATAGGAAGCACTGATAATTCTTGTAAATGTCAGTCCAGCCCTTCAGGCTTTTCTACGAGACCCGCACAGATCAGCATGCTTTTATCTGCTTTTCTCTCTTGTTTCATCTCGCCACATTTTCATGTCACTCGGAAATGTCAGCGCAGAAAATTACAGACGGGCCTCTACGGCGGATTCCCGTGACTGCTCCGGAGACACCAACGAGCCGCTGTTCAGAATAATAAGCAGTAACAATTTAAAACATTAATGATGGTAATAATTCCTTGTGTGTATACGCCGGCTTTTCACAGGCGCTTAAAAGGAAAGGGGGAGAAAAGGAAAGACGAGCGTATGAAAGGGAAGAGACAAAGAAGTGATGGTGTGAAGAGAAAATCAGCCCAATCTCACAAAAAGATAAATAAACTCGCACGTCGTAATGATGAGAGCAATTTGATTAGACATGCTAAGAAAAGGTGCGACCCCGCTCCTGACCTGGAATTAACCATTCCTGACTTTTTGACTCGCTCAAATTCTTTATTCATTTACGTGATTGTGGTGCAGAAGAAAAAGACTTTTTGGTTTTTTCAATAGAACTCACAAGACTATGCACACACACCATGAAAGATTAAAACAGGGGTCTTATAATGCAAGACTGCCACCTGGACCCGGACCCGGACCTGGCTAAAGAACCAAGCGGACCGAACCAAGCGCTTGGAAAAGAAATCCTTAGCAGAGACTGAGAACTGGCTGTAGTTCAGCGACTCGGCCTGAGCCAGTGTGAGTCCATAGCAGATTCTCTTATCTAATAACATGCATTTATGCCAAATTAGCTAATTAGCTAAGGCAGCTCATCGGATCAGAGACTAGCTACAGAGCTAGCGACTTCAGAGACGTTTAGATTTTCTTGTGAACTGATAACATGAGTGTTTAAAGGAAAGTGTTCAAAACTGATTAGCTAGAAGTTTTCTGTAGGTTTAATTGAAACGAAGGCAAAAATGGTAAAGAAGCTCCACGGTGAGACCAAACATAATCTTCCAAATATAAATCTTAAAGACTTCCTCTTGTTCTGAGCCCGGGGTCATGATGTAATGAAGTTTTATCCTGTGATTAGTTGGTCTGGATGTGACAGCATTGTTTCTTTGTACTGTCGTGAACTCTTGCTCTACCATTTTTGATATCAAGTAAGCCTACAGTAGATCATATCTGAAACGCCGGCCTCCCCGGAACTCCTTTAATTGTCCAAACATGTGGAAAAGGCTTGGAGCGAGGTCAAACAAGTTCCTGTAATGTGCAAGGGGTGTTGGTGAATGAGTGTGTATACAGTACTGTAGTTTCCACAGACAGATGCATTTCTTCAGCTAGTTGGTGACACGTTATCTGTGGTTCCACTCAGGAACGACTGAGCCACCTCAGGCAGGATCGTCATTCATGGACGTACAGCCTTCTTTAAAACGTTTACACTATTTAAATGTTTTAATGCGTCTAGGGGCGTTTTCACATTTGACCCCTGGGGTCATTTCTGAGTACGCTTGACCCCAAAGTCTGGTTCAGTTTGATCTCACTTTGAGGCCACAATTGTTCCAGACTTTGGACCCGTACTTGAGTCCGCTTGCAGAGGGATCTTGGGCACAGCACAGTACAGTACCTACTTGGGCACTGATCGAATCAGATATGGAAGCTTGAACACGGGAGTAGATCTCTGTTTAGACACATCATTAGTGCTGTCTGTCTCCTCCAAAATCTGTCTCATATTTGTTCTTATAGCTGATACAGCAGAAAGGCATGGGAGAGCATCCTCTGCACATTTTTTTCCCCCCTGAAATATTAATAATATTAGGCATAATGCGAAGGTTGACTTCCTTGTTCTCTTTTTTTCTTGTGTTTAATGCCGGCTCACAAACCAAGTATGTGCCAATAGTGCCACCTGCTGTATTGGAGGATGTACATACACAAGAGTGTACCCGAGTACGGAGAGCAAAGATAATAAGAATGCTGGCCAGCAGGGCATTCTTGGGTGCGAATCAAATCAATCATACCTAGTGTGAAAATTCCTAATCACTGTATTGTGCTTGAAGTGTTCTGTAAAAATTTATCGTTTTTACGCCTTCATTCAGCAGAAATTTTGACACAAATCTTGGTTTGACTTGAACGCCCCTTGTTTAACAGACATATACAAACTGCTTCTATCGCCCAGGTTTTGCTAGAGCCGGGGTACTCAATAGGCGGACTCCGGTCCGCATCCGGACCCAAATACGGTTAAATCTGGACCGCCGCCAA
>JAOTQY010000028.1:2862062-2877396 GCA_026413445.1 Dolichallabes microphthalmus
GGATAGGCTCCAGGCCCCCGCGACCCTGTATATAAGGATAAAGCGGTACAGAAAATGAATGAATGAATGAATAATAACAATAATAATAATAATAATATGAGAGTTCTACATTTCAGCGATGTCATTCCCATACATATTCCGTTAGTGATAAAAATGACACTTTATAAAAGTAATGATAACTTTTATTCTACCTGAAAACCCAAATATACAGCAAGGCTTCCATATACAGTAAGTATATATAGTGTTATTACATCATTGACAAACTCTACATACTGTACTGTACGTTCCAGACTGCGTACCTGTAAAAACACGCACAAAGACCTCCAGTGCTTATCATTACCATTACATCTGTTCCAACAGGAGACACTGAGATTGTTTTGCTGCCTCCTTATTCTTATTAGTTGACGCTAGCTAGCAACGGCGCTATATTCTCTGTACTGCTGAAAGACGACCGGCAGCTTTTAAAGACGGAACGATGTCTTGCGTGTTACTCGTGTTGTCGTGAATCAGTCAAAAGTTTTTTTTTTTCTTGCATGACTAATGATTGGGTCTTCAAACGCCTACAAAAAATTTTCTGAAATTCAACCGGATTATGCGGATTTTCTTTCTATGCACTTCGGTGAGCTGCAGCATGTTTGCAAGTACCATGCTTGCTTATGAATAATATATATTTCAGAGCCGACATGTGTTCAATAACAGTCAGATGTTTTATAGTCAAAGCACAAAGGCGGCTCACATGCATGGTTTATACAGTAGTTTGAAAGATGCACTATGTACTATAGGTACTGAATGTAGATGAGGGCTAATGATGACTGAGACGTTATCAAACAATATCATTAGTGTATAGATATGAATGGGGAAAATATTTATTTAGTTATATACTGTTATTCTTCTGTGTGGCAAGTCATGTATCACAAATCGATTTTTTTTAAAAATAATTCTTTTATTTAAATATGTTTGTATTTGAGGTGTAATATTGTTGCAATTCCTATATGATCCTACAGGTGGCGTCACTATTTGAAAGTATTCAAATTGTTAGTTCACACAGCATCTTTTCCAGTGGCAGCTAATTATTTTAAAAGTTTGTCTATAATCTGAAATATACTGTATGTATATCAAAGCGGGGTATATATAGAATCGCGATACGAATTTAATCAGCATCTAAGTATCGTGATGATGTCGTATCGGGTGATCCCTGGTGATTAGCCGCACTATTGTCCATTGTGTAGTGATGTACAGTAGTAGTAGTAGTGATGTACACATTCAAACAGAATTGTGCTTGATGGAACTTCTGGAAGGTGACAAAGTACAGTAAAAGGACCCGTTATGGCCATTCAAGCATAGAAGTGTAGAAGTTGCGAAGTGTTTAAAAAGATTCCAGGATAAAAAAAGTTTTTAAAAAAAACAAAAAAGACTTTATTCTGTCTACAAATATTTCAGTCACGCACCTCCAGCTTTTTGGTGGGAACAAAAAAGGTGGCATGTTAAAGCTAAGACAGTTACTCATTAGCGCCCTGCCAAAGTAGTACACCCTGGAGCCTCCTGATCTCTGTCAAGCAGAGTTTTTCATTAGTCTTCCTTACACAATTAGTCATTTTGATATCCATCCTGTGAAGCGACTGGGAACGACCCAAGCCTCAACTGGGCGATTGGGTTTGGGCGGTTTCCAACTTGGACCTCTGAGCAGTGGCATCGGTGAAGATTTTAATCAACGGCCTGTGGCAAGGATTAGCTCTTCTCCTGCAGTGATGCAGAGACAGAACAGAAGGTTGGTGTCTCTGTAGGGAACATGGAAGGGCTCTGACTGGCAAACACGCCGTCTGGCCGCGCTATTGTCCAACATTGTATGGCTCACCAATTTATACTGATTGAGTTCGCGGGCAGTCGTTTAAGGTCTGGTGATGCTTTAAATACGGACCCCCCCCTCCCCCCCGCACACACACACACACACCCCCCATGCTGAACTTTGGAATGGAGACTGAAAAGAGAGACAGATTCTCCTGGGCTGCTCTTCAAATTCGTGTCACCCGATGGTAACAGGTTTCTTTCAAACGAGGCCAAAACCATTACCATATGTCTTGTTATTTCATCAACGGCTTTTGTCCCCCTCTTGAATAGTACTTGGATCGGATTGATCTTCAGTGGATTCTATATTAGGATATTAATACTAGTTATTAATTATACATAGAGATGGGGAGAAAAATTTAATTCGGTTATGAATCGCAATTCTTTCATGTGCCAACTCGTATATCGCCACACTGACTCCAAAATAGATTTTTACATTTGAGGTGGTAAAATATTAATTCTACCAATATAGAATTCCTGCAATTCCTGTATGATCCTATAGGTGGTGCACTTTAAACTAATCACGTACTGTAGCACAGATTCCTGGGGAAATTATTGGCTAAGGTTGTTTTTTCATTCGGAGGACGAGGAGGAAACGGGGCGAGAACATGCACGGGGCGAGAACATGCAAACTCCATGCACACAGACCCCGAGGTGGGAATCGAACAAGGACCCTGGAGATGCAGGGCTAACCGTTTAGTCGCTGTGCCGCCAAGTTGAATGAAAATAAAACTTAAAATCGCGATATTTACAAAATCGCAATACAAATCGGATCGGTGGGTGCGTATCGTGATAACATCGTATCGTGGAGTCCCTGATGATTTCCCTCCCTAATAATTAAGTGTTTAAAGAAGTTTAACGAGTATACAGTACATGCTATAAGTTATACTGTACGTTGAACATTTCTAAGTATCCTTCAGCTTCTACATTGATTTATTTAGATCTCCTTGTATGTCTGCATAGAAGCCAGGCACTGAAAACAGGACTCGTGGGTGAAACCTGGCACCGGTTCGGTCGTGTCACTTCATTTTGTTCATCCTTTTCAGCGTATGAAACCTAGTCCAAAGCTCGAACATTACCTTGGCAGTCAGCCACATGTTCCCTGGCACTAGCGGCAGCATTTAAAACGTTACCACAGATACAGTGTGGCATGGGCCTGATTACGCCTGACAGGCTTACCCATTTAGACCAGGCCTTAAGTGCGCACGATGGGCCGTATCAACACCGCTGAGCAACACCGGTAACAGCTGCCCAGGCACAACTCACTTACAATGCAGGTAGCAGACTGCCAAGAATGAATCTTCAGAAATGTATTCTGCAGCACATCCTGAGTCAGAGCTGAGAATTGAATTCCAGCAACAACGGACGCACTTTTTTTTCTTCTTCTGGGAAATCTAATATATTTTGTAGAGTGTTTGTGTGGAGGCCTGGGAAAACCCATCACCCTTTAGCATCGCCAAAGGCATGTTTTCTGGGAGGTTGGATGAAACCAGAGAAACTCAGAAAAAGCAGGAACCGTGATCTATTTAACCCTTGAAAAGGAGTGCTGCACACGACTAGATACTTTAAAAATAACATTTACTAAAAAGTAACCAAACATTTATATCAAAAGGTCAGAATTCAGACAGAAGTGTCAGGCAGTCCGTGATTTAAGACTGCATGAGGGTTTAATTTCAGACTTTTGCCCCCGCATGATGAGCCTGATGAGTGCGATCAGATCACTGCAGGCTCCCAAGGGACAGATGGAGCTCGGGTCAGGGCCGGTCCCATCTGGCCTGGAGACACCAGCTGGGTCCGGAAAAAACCTACACCTCACATGGGGTTTTGGACTGGAAGCCATATCGCGCATGCACAAAAATCAACCCTCATCCGAGAAAAAAAAAAAAAAAAAAAAACCTTGTTAGCTCAGCCTGGTCGTTTGTAACGCTGTAGCTAACAGCACTGCTGATGCGGTGCATTTGTATCGTGTTCATCCATCCTGCAGCAATAAACCCACAAGTACGGAGAAGAAAAAAAAAACAAGATGAGAAGAGAACGAGTGTAAGAAGAAAATCAAACTCGGTTGCTGGCGTGCGTTGATGAACTCGGGCTATAAAGACGTATTTATATAATAAAACTTAGTGATCGCGCGGCTCTTTTGATAAACCCGCTGTGCCGCGCACCATGATTGCGCTTTGAAAGATCATTCATACTACAAGCGGCAACGCTTTATACACCATGCAGGTCGGAAAAGATATCCGAATGCATTAGGAAAAGCAGGTTTTAAATCAGTCGTAACGTTGTAGTTATACTGATATACAGCGTCTCCGTGACAACCAGGGAAACAAGAACAATAAAACCGAAGGGAATCATCAGGGACCATCCGATACGATATTATCATGATGTGTCGATTCAATTTGTATTGCGAATCAGAAAAAAAAATTATAAAATCGTACCACAGAGAATGCAGTGCTGTCACCTGTTGGATTATAGAAGAATTGCACAATTGTACCACCTCAAATGCAAACATATATAAAAAAACAAGAACTGAGATACGTAACTGAATCGTTTTTTCCGTCCCGTCTCTAATACGCTGTGTGTATTTCTTTGCTTAGAGAAGTCTTATTATTTATGTTACGGGGTTACGCATGACGAGCTGGCAGAAAAGGCAGTTTTATCTATTTATTCGTATTATTTTACGCCTCACTATTCAGGGCCAGAGTAGCATATCTGTGCCGGCACCAAAAGACCAAAATAAGGAGAAAATGCCTTGGGTGAGTTACATAATAAATCTGCATTAACTAAAGACGGAGCATCGAGGAAGAAGGAAGCGCTGTGTCAAGGTACGATTACAGCGAGGCATCATTAGCTTGCTGCTCAGAGGTGTCTCTGCTGAAAGGGACTCATTCACAATGCAGATGAATGCTCCTCCAATAGAGATTTTTTTTCTCCATAATACAGAGCGAAAGAAGCCACCTGAGGAAAGAGAGACGCCGGTGACGGTATCAGTAAATTGCAAGGCCACGCGAAACGTCTGAGGCGTCTTAAATCCCGCGCCGCGAAACGATAAGCGCTAATGAAACGTCGCTACGCTGTCAGTGCCGGAGCTGAAGCATGCGCAGCACCAATAATCTATCTCAATCCTCTCCCAGCGCACGGAATTAGCGTGCGTTCTTATCAAAGAGATGGACTCGACAAGCGGTTTCTCAGAGTACGTCCCCCATCCCCCTTCGCATCGTCCCTCCGTCCTCCTTCCCTCCCCGAGACATGATTTATATCTGTCCTCTGAAAACAGGCCGCACCAAATTACACCGTCGGCTAATGCATATTAATTACCGCAGTGACAACAACAGAGATAGAGAGAGAGAGATAGTAAGTCAGACAGACAGACAGAGAGCAGCAGACAGAGACTGAGACAGAGTGAGAAACACTGCCAGACAGACAGATAAATACGCAGATACAGAGAAAGGATGACGAACAGATATAGAGAAAGTGATAAAGACAGAGGCTGAGAAAGATATAAAGTGAGAAATAGAGAGTGAGGTCGAGAGGTAGAGACAGACAAACAAAAGAAAAGAAAAGACAGAGTAAGAGGGAGAGAGGAAGAGAGAAAATGAGGTAGTAGGACATACAGAGAGACAGACGGGAAAAATGTATACAATTGGAGAGAGAGAGACAGACAAGACAGACAGGGAGAGAGAGAGAGACAGACAGCGAGAGAGAGAGAGAGAGAGAGACAGACAGGGAGAGAGAGAGAGAGACATATAAGATGGGAAATGAAGCAGCGTTATACAGAAGCAGTTCTGTTTAGAGACCCAGGTACACGGTTCCAACTCAGCTGTATAGCTCCGCCTCATCATCATCATCACGTCTCCATTACAGCTCTTCCTCATCATCACAATTCAGCCTCAACATCACTGCTCTTCCTAATCACTACTCCTCCTCATCATCATCATCACTAGTCCTCCTCATCATCATCACTACTCCTCATCATCATCATCACTGCTCTTCCTAATCACTACTCCTCATCATCATCATCACTGCTCTTCCTCATCATCATCACTGCTCTTCCTAATCACTACTCCTCATCATCATCATCACTGCTCTTCCTAATCATCATCACTGCTCTTCCTAATCATCATCACTGCTCTTCCTAATCACTACTCCTCATCATAATCACTCCTCCTCATCATCATCATCACTGCTCTTCCTAATCACACCTCCTCATCATCATCACTGCTCTTCCTAATCACTACTCCTCCTCCTCATCATCACTGCTCTTCCTAATCACTACTCCTCCTCATCATCACTGCTCTTCCTAATCACTGCTCCTCCTCATCACTACTCCTCCTCATCATCATCACTGCTCTTCCTAATCACTACTCCTCCTCATCATCTTCACTACTCTTCCTAATCACTACTCCTCCTCATCATCATCACTGCTCTTCCTAATCATCATCACTGCTCTTCCTAATCACTACTCCTCCTCATCATCATCACTACTCCTCATCATCATCACTACTCCTCCTCCTCCTCATCATCATCACTACTCCTCCTCATCATCACTGCTCTTCCTAATCACTACTCCTCATCATCATCACTCCTCATCATCATCATCATCACTGCTCTTCCTAATCACTACTCCTCCTCATCATCATCACTACTCCTCATCATCATCATCACTGCTCTTCCTAATCACTACTCCTCATCATCATCACTACTCCTCCTCCTCATCATCATTACTCCTCCTCATCATCATCACTGCTCTTCCTAATCACTACTCCTCATCATCATCACTACTCCTCATCATCATCACTGCTCTTCCTAATCACTACTCTTCATCATCATCACTGCCCTTCCTAATCACTACTCCTCATCATCATCATCATCACTGCTCTTCCTAATCATCATCACTGCTCTTCCTAATCACTACTCCTCATCATCATCATCACTACTCCTCATCATCACCATCACCATCACTAATCCTCCTCATCATCACTGCTCTTCCTAATCACTACTCCTCATCATCATCATCACAGCTCTTCCTAATCACTCCTCCTCCTCATCATCATCCCTACTCCTCCTCATCATCATCACTGCTCTTCCTAATCACTACTCCTCCTCATCATCATCACTGCTCTTCCTAATCACTACTCCTCCTCATCATCATCACTACTCCTCCTCCTCATCATCACTACTCCTCCTCCTCCTCATCATCATCATCACTGCTCTGTCTAATCATCATCACTGCTCTTCCTAATCACTACTCCTCATCATCATCACTACTCCTCATCATCATCATCACTGCTCTTCCTAATCACTCCTCCTCCTCATCATCATCACTACTCCTCATCATCATCATCACTGCTCTTCCTAATCACTACTCCTCTTCATCATCACTACTCCTCCTCATCATCATCACTACTCCTCCTCATCATTGCTGCTCTTCTTAATCACTACTCCTCATCATCATCACTACTCCTCATCATCATCATCATCATCACTACTCCTCCTCATCATCATCATTGCTCTTCCTAATCACTCCTCCTCCTCCTCATCATCATCATCATCACTACTCCTCAGCATCATCATCACTGTTCTTCCTAATCACTACTCATCATCATCACTCCTCCTCCTCATCATCATCACTACTTCTCAACATCATCACTCATCATCATCATCACTACTCCTCATCATCACTGCTCTTCCTTCTAATCACTACTCCTCCTCATCATCATCACTGCTCTTCCTTCTAATCACTACTCCTCCTCATCATCTTCACTGCTCTTCCTAATCACTACTCCTCATCATCATCACTACTCCTCCTCATCATCATCACTGCTCTTCCTAATCATCATCACTGCTCTTCCTAATCACTACTCCTCCTCATCATCATCACTACTCCCCATCATCATCATCACTGCTCTTCCTAATCACTACTCCTCATCATCATCACTGCTCTTCCTAATCACTACTCCTCCTCATCATCACTGCTCTTCCTAATCACTACTCCTCATCATCATCACTACTCCTCCTCATCATCATCATCATCACTACTCCTCCTCATCATCACTGCTCTTCCTAATCACTACTCCTCATCATCATCACTCCTCCTCCTCATCATCATCACAGCTCTTACTAATCACTACTCCTCCTCCTCATCATCACTCCTCCTCATCATCATCATCACTGCTCTTCCTAATCACTACTCCTCATCATTATCATCATCACTACTCCTCAGCATCATCACTGCTCTTCCTCCTCCTCCTCATCATCATCATCACTACTCCTCATCATCACTACTCCTCATCATCACTACTCATCATCATCACTACTCATTCTCATCATCATCATCACTACTCCTCAGCATCAACACTGCTCTTCCTCCTCCTCCTCATCATCACTACTTCTCATCATCATCACTGCTCTTCCTAATCACTACTCCTCATCATCATCATCACTACTCCTCATCATCATCACTGCTCTTCCTCATCACCACTGCTCTTCCTCATCATCACTGCTCTACCTCATCATCACTACTGCTCATCATCATCACTACTCCTCCTCATCACTGCTCCTCCTCATCATCACTACTCCTCCTCATCACTGCTCCTCATCATCATCACAGTTCCTCCTCAGCATCACATCTCCGTCTCCCCAGCAGCGAGTCGTACCTTCACACATATTTTAACCCCTATAAGCTCCTGATTACCGCAGAGTCAGTAGAGTCGTAATGATCTCTTTCAGGAGTGGCTTCTGATCAAAGTCAAAACTGACCTCACGCCCTAATGAGAGAGAGCGCCAAGAACGGATGGAATAATGACCTGCTGCGTTACGAACCCGAGCCGCGTGATCTGTCCAGACGCAACACTGTAAAAGTGTGGTTTTAGAGGTGTAGAGCGATTTCAGCTGAGCAGAAAGAAAGAAGAGAAAAGACGGAGGTCTCAATCCTGGCTGCTCTTTAGTCATCAACTCGTAATGTGTTTGCACAGATTAAAATCAATAACACTTTTATCACCTCACACCTCTCCCTCTCTCTCTCTCTCTCTCTCACACACACACAATCTCTCTCTGAAGACTTTCTTTATTCTTCCATGCACACAGACAGTGTGTGAGTGTTGAGAGCTCATCAGAGTGTCAAGTCATCATAATTGCTCTTCATTACTCGATGATGTTCATTTAACTAACACGCACGATCATCAGGTGGCGCACGCTGTGATCCGTTTAACACGTTCGGGTCAGGAATCTGTGTTACGTAATTAAAAATAACGAACGTTCTGGCAACTAGGGAACGCCTGCAGGAGTTTCTGCTCGTGCAACTTTTTTTTCTTCTTTTTTCTCCTCCTCCCTATAGTTTAGTGGTTCATGATAATCCTCCTGTGTCTCACACAATCTGAGGGATTTCTGCCCTTTCCTTCACTCCGGCACGGAAAAAAAAATAAAGATGACGGGAAATCCATCAAAACGTTTTCAGAGACAAAAGCTCTGTAGCCTCGGGTTATGATATGCAAATATGCCGCTTTCTAAGACACGGCGAGCGGCGCCGCATGGGGCGAACAGATCTAAAGACGAGGGAGAGAAAGAGACCAGTATAAACGGATAAACAGTACACTCTTTAATAGATGAATGAAGTGTTTTCAAAATTGCGGAGACACATTACTCACACTTTACACATTACGCCTCCTTGTGGAAGGACGAGACACTGCGGCGTTCCTTTAATCACGCCGATCGAGATCGACTCTTACCTCTCTATCTCTAAATCGATCTTTTTCTCTGGCTTTATAGACTCAACCTTTATGGATGGATGGATGAGTGAGTAAACAGATGGACTTAGCAATTAATTCAAAAACGCTGGTCAGGCGATTAAAACCCACCGACATAACAAACATGTTTCAGTCAGGAATACACGCGATACCTTGATCTTTTGAAAATCCCGGATAATGAAGCGCGGTTCCGTGCCAAAGTCTGCGAAAAATCCTGGCTGTCAATCAGCTCTATCGAACAGGACTGATTACGAGACACACGTTTGACGGAAAAGCATCAAGGGATCGACCGAGCCCGATATCACTCCGCCGAACATCCAGCGTTAAGACCCTGATTCATTATTTAGTCCGGGTCGATCCTCGCCTCGAGCACGCTAATGCATGTGCACTGAAAAGTCACGACTGATCAATAAGAAGGTCTCGTGTGAGGGGAAGGTAAGAAGGACCGAGCTGGAGGGAAAATTATTATTTTTTTAAAACAAAAGTGAACCAAACCAAAGGACAGTCGGATTCAAGACGGCTTCGGTTTTAGCACTGCGACCTCACCATGGAGACTTTCATAAACCCGAGTATATTGAGGTCCCCCGAAATGAAAGTGTGTTTATGTCCGGGGGCACGACGAGTGCACAACGGCTGTGTCCGGTGATCTCCAGACAGCCCTTTATTGTGTCTCGGCTTTAATAATAAACCTGGACGAAATGAAATCTGACAGTCATACTATAGCTTGTGCTAAATTTCTCACTCCGGCTTTACAGAAGTGATGCTCGAACTCAAGGAAACGATAAAAACAGCAACCGGTGAAAAGTGGACCGAAAAAACAAGTCTAGAACGTTTGCTTGAGCTCTGATGCTAATGTTAATGTAAGAAGTGAGTCGAGCTAATAGGTTCTAGTTTAGCATCCTTCCAGTGACACCAAATAAAACCTTAGGGCTAATTTATTCCATTTGAGACAAATGGGACTCATTTCTAGATAAGTATTATATAGTTTATTTTATTGGAATAATGCTTAAAAACCTTTATGAATATTTTTTTGGAGGTATCGATAAAGAATAAACAAGTAGAGAGCTGGGGAAAATCTGTTTCAGTTTTTCATTATGCGCGGTATGGTCCAGGGGTACACAGGAACATGGGAATGTAGGACCTCTGTAACATGGGGCCCTAGAACTGGGGAAGATACAGTCGGGTTCTGTGTCACATAAATCTGGGGACCATAGGACCCTGGGAATATAGGGATGACCCTGTTCCTTCTTGTCATGTCAAGTGTCTAAGGCATGTCGTTAAGAGTTATCCAGAAACACTGACTGCTCTTACCTGGCGGTTCATCCTAATATCTAGCAAAATACCCTGCCTGGCGGAAATTACAACGTCGCACATGCTACGATTTCATTCAAGCGCTTTAGCTTTCCATAGACATGATAACCTGGTTATTCGGTACATTCAGGTCGTCAGCTGACTTCATTGTTTGCCATATAACGTTAGTCTAGACCTGAGCAACCCAAGCAACCCCAGATCATTACACTCCCTCCAGAGGCTTATACAAGGGACACTATGCATGATGGGTGAATCACTTCCCTTCTTATGTTCCATACAGTATCTATTGTCTTAACTTCCAGGTTTTGATAATGTGCTGAAGGGTTCACTAAGTTTATCTTACGAAGGGTTCTCAATCCAGTTCCAGTCATTTCAAATCTCTTCTTTTTACTCAGGCAGTGAGTATTAGTATTCAAATTGATGAAACGTGACTAATTAGTAAAATCCTGTATCGTTTTAAGTGGCCATTTGCCGACCATTTCAGATTTTTTTTTTTTTTTTGGAAAACAGACGCATATTGCTTCATGCTGACCCATTCATGATTGTATCATGACCTAGGGTCATAAAGCCTTCATTAACAATTAACATTAGCAACCGAGCAGAAGCAAACATGACACTAATTATATCTTACTAATTTTGTTATACTCTTTTTTTTTTTTTTTGGCACAAGCCTGTAGCTACTGTATCGACCTCTCCTCCTCTCCATCTAGTCACACAAAAAAAGGATTTTTCTCTTAAACGACACATTAGAGGACGGGAGCCTTTGGCTAGTGTTATAGCTTCTGCCATTTTCCTTCGTTCCATCTGCTCCCAACAACCTTTGGGCCATCATACCATGCCACATCACGTTGTTTTTTTTCTCTTCTTTTTTTGTTTTTTCAATTTCCAATTCTCCTCAAAGAACAGGCTCAGCCGAGAACTCACTGACCTGCACTGAACTTTTTGACTGCTCAAAGGAAGATGAACGGAATGAACACATACTGTAGGTACAGCGACTGATCCGAAATCAGCCAGGGCCGAGGGCACGTTCCAAACTAGATCTTTAGGACCAAACAGGGAATTTGCCCCTTCATCCAGTTGCCGTGTAACAAACAGCTATCTTTATGGCAAACACGTGCTTTCTATTAAATCATGCTACTTTTTCTTCCCTCAGTTTTTTCCTCTACCGCTCTTTGAAGTGGCTGCCATAGTCTGTAAATCATCATAACCTAGGGAGCAGGATTCATTGGAAAAGATGGGAATCCTAACCTAACCTTAAAGTTGTTAGAAAAGTCCTATTCTTCATGTAATATTTCTTCATGATTGTGTGTCACATACACAAGTTACTGGTAGAGTTACACATACAACTAAACTGGTAGACTACAGGTAGTCCCCGACTTACGAACGAGTTCCGTTCCGGGAGCATGTTCGTTAGTTGGATTTGTTCTTAAGTCCGACAAAGTGAGGCTTATACGGTACACCTTTGACATGAATAGATAACGTTCTTTTAAGCATACCAATCCACTCGACTAAATCTCTGTCCCCTTTACCCACACTGCCATCACATGGTCAAAAACCAAAACCTTGCCTAAGGAAATGAATCTCACAGTAAAATGTGAAATGTAACAGTGTCCTCTCTGCGCCTTTAAATCTCGAGGGGAATCCCGGATGCCATTTTGTCTCAGAGCTGTTTTCCACTGTATTGGACTGTGTATTTTCCGAAATTAGGATTATTCACCATCAGGACAGCTTTACCGGACTGGCATTTTCTATCATCGTGCTCTCTGACTGATTAATTGAAACTGGTGGGGCCAACTCATTTCTCCCACACACACACACACACACACACACACACACACACACACAATATACCAGACTTTAGTCATTTTATTCATTCACTTACACACTGAAAATATTGTTATATAATTGTGAATATTGGTATCTGGTGCATTGCAGTGCCTATTTTTTTGTAGAAGACACATGAGCTACTTCGTGATGTGTTCATATCTGCGGAAATTCATAACTTGAATGTCGGGGACTACCTGAATTTTCAAGGATCAGGTGTTCCGCTAAAGTTTACAGGAACTACTGGAGTGGGCTCCGAGCCTCCTCGGCCAGGATCGTCATTCACGGATCTCCTGTATTTCACTGTGGTTAAGAGTCTCATCATCGTATTGTGCTCGAGTTCTTTTAAAAAAAGGCAGATCGTTTTCTTTACACTTTAGTTCAGCTGTAATTTCATCACAAGTCCCGGTTTCACTCGAACGGCCCTCGTAGATTGTAAATCCCAAATCAACAATGGGATTATAAGTAACTTTTAAAGTTAAGCATAGGAAAGTTCAGTACTCATCGCTTTTATGTGGATTTCAACAAAACATTTAT
The DNA here is from genome assembly GCA_026413445.1 of Dolichallabes microphthalmus. NCBI lineage: Eukaryota > Metazoa > Chordata > Actinopteri > Siluriformes > Clariidae > Dolichallabes > Dolichallabes microphthalmus. The sequence goes on from JAOTQY010000028.1 coordinate 2,875,322, forward strand.
TGTAATTGTTATAATCCTTCACTCTGAAACTCTTTGCTGCACAGAGCATCGTTTCTATCAGGAAATTATAATTCCAGCATTTAAAGCGTTCTTAGATGATGTCTGGTTAAAATATAATCTTCTGATTACACGCTTAATTCTACATTTCAAGGATTTCCGTGCGCATCAGACGTGACGATCGCCGAACCGAGCGCCGGCTTTGTGTTTTTCTGCTTTTTAGCTGCAAGTGTGACTCATTCATCTGAAGCATGTGAATAATAAATGTGCAGCAGACCTACAGCATAAACTCTAACTAACGCTCAGTGGGAGGGCTGTGTTTGTCTTTAATGATAAGAGTAATACTAAGCTACAAAACACACAAAGTGTTCTCCAGGATCAGACGAGACAGGAGGGAGATGGAAGCGTCCACAGAGATCCGAGCTCATGCAGAACGCTGCCCTAACGCTACCATCTGATTTCACTTCATGTGTTCTTGTTTTACTTTTTCATCTTATAAAATCCTGGAGACTATTTTGCTATTGTGCTGTCAGTACTGTTTCTGAAAGTCTACCGGACCAGACGGAAAAAAAATTTAGAATGTTAAATTTTTAGAATGTTAGACAAACGTTATCTAGATAGAATGTTAGACAAACGTTATCTAGAAACTATTTCTACATTTTTATGCAAAACTAAATGTCAACATTAGCATTTGATTCTTTTTTTAAAAAACATGTTGGAAATGTTCTGTTATGGATAATAAAGTCAGCATACTTTGTAAAAAAAAAAAAAAAAAAAAAAAAAAGCTCTCCTGCTTATCTTCTGTTATATTGAACTTCCAGCCTCCTTACACACAGTATGAGTCCGGTTCCTCTCAAGGTTCCTTCCTATTGCCATCTCAGAGAGTTTGTTCTTGCCACCATCACCCTCTGCTTGCTCGTCAGACAATCTGATACAGTCGTACCTCAGCATACGAATGCCACACCTCACCATTTGCCTCGGCATACAAAGCATTCTCAGCATACGAACTGAACTGAACCGAACTGAACGGTGGTTACATCTGTCTTAGAGCCGTTCAAAACTTGTTCGTGTCAGTGGAAAGCCAAGTGAAGCGAATTTACAATTTTAAAAATGCATAGTTTTGCATTTTGCGCAAAGACGTAGCACCATGGATCCCAAGAATGTTAGCAAGGACGGTAGCAAGAAGATAAGGGAGTCGCTTTCAGTTTGGTTTTTAAAGCAGCCGGTGCTGAGAGGAATCATAAATTAAGGGTAAGTGAGGCTTAATGTATATTTATTTCATATTTTACTTCATTTACGTGTCTTTTCTAAATGCTTTGATTGTTTTTATATGCAAAAATATGATTATAGTGTTGGAAATTGGTAATATTGGTAATATATTTAAGTGGCTGAATCAGATTATCTGCATTTACATTATTTTCTGTGGGACAACGTGTTTCATTCGCCTCCACAATGGATTAAATTCATATGCCGAGGTACCACTGTAATTATGATTTAGTCATATTATATATATTTACTGTATATACTGATAGCGGGCTAAAAACCAGTGCCTAAAATTTGCTATACTGTACATCCTTCAATCTGAACCGTTGCAGGCTTCCGCAACATTATTTAATGGTTAAAAGAATGGTCTAGGAACAGGTTCTGAACTGTAACACACATCAATACAAGTAAGAACTTTAAAGAAAAACGGTAAAGAAAACTCAAAAATAAATATTCCTTCAATGTTCTGGAAATCGATCATTGTTACCTTGGGTAGAATTACGCAGAATAACTTTTGATGCACTGCTAGATCCTTTTTATTGGCTTTTTTTCTTTCAGAAAACCTTCCACTTTCTGAGACAACATACTGCAGAAGCTTCACTTTTGTCTGAACGACTGCATCATATCAGGGACTTTTGACAACGCAGATAGATGAGACGTTCCTGTTCTTACTTTCGGCACCCCAAAGAAAATAAAAAGGCTTTATCTCTGGTTCTACAGTATATCAGTATTTTCAGCTTAACTTCTTCTTTGTCTTTCGGCTGTTCCCTTTCAGGGGTCGCCACAGCGAATCATCTGCCTCCATCTAACCCTAT
>JAOTQY010000028.1:3042603-3052834 GCA_026413445.1 Dolichallabes microphthalmus
TGCTCAGATGTGTAATGAGATAAAAATGTAAGTCGCTCTGGATAAGAGCGTCTGCCAAATGCCTAAATGTAAATGTTGACCGGAGGTCCTACCACGGTTGTACAATATGGGAATAAATACAGTGATCACCATTGGCATCAAAAGTCCCTACTTGGACTACAGATGGATGGAACATTTTTTTTAACAGTCTAGTAATAGTATCATATGACATTACATAGTAATACTCTGGATCCATACTATAGAACATGTAGTGTTGTAACAAAGAATGTACCATGGTAGAGCCATGTAACATACAGTAGTGTGGTAATGTTCTATATCAGCAAATAAGTACTGTTTCTATAAACGTTCATAGGGGTAGATACATTTGTTCAATATCCCGTGATCTGTTTTGCAAAAAAATAAATAAATAAATAATAAATTCTGTTAGACTTAAAGGCACATTTTAATTTGGGCCAGTGTGCAAAAAACAAAAACAATTGGTTGCTGTTGGTAACAGTTGATATGGACTTAAAGTTCAAATCCACAAAAAACTAATTTTTTCAGGTTTTTTTTAAAGGAACTAAATAAAAACTAAAAACAACTAAAAAACACAACTAAATAAAAAAAAATATTCAAGTTTGAGAACAAAACCCCAAAGGCTTAAAAGTTTTAAACCTGTTTATTTCACTATTTCATGTAGTTTTTTTTTTTCCAAATATAAGTTAGATAAGTTTAATTAGTGCAATGTGATATTACAGTACTGAATTAAACTCTATGTCGGCGTAGCATGCCAAACAGAAATGCTCAATAGAAAATGAAAAAGATTTAAAAGAGAATTTGGACCAGATGATCTTTCATACTGCAGACAAAATCGAGTGAAAGTGTAGAATTGTGTCGTGCTGACAGAGCGATGATCAGCAGATCCCACGCCGCCTGAATGAACCAGGGCATATAATCAACTGCAGAGCCTGTGCCGGTTCTCCAGCTGTGGGCCAGAATGGAGCCTTTGTGTGCACGGTTCACTAGTCTAAAGCTGTAACTTTGCCACAACTTTCACAGAACCCGATATGTGTTGCTTAATTGTGATTCGAGAGAACGGAAATAAAAGGCATTTCAAGGAGCTTGATGTAAATCTGGTAATAATATAACAGCTATTTTAAATTATAGACAGAGATTTTCTGAAATACACTAGGAAATAAGAAAATGCCAGCCACTTTATGACCTTGATCAAACCAGAGTGTTAAGACATAATGGCGATTGGTCATGCTCGAGTCCAGAACCGTGGCACGACGTTAGCCAGTTATAAAAAGACGTGACGAATTCTGGAATCAGACTCAAGACAGAGCTTATTAATATTGATTTTTTTATTTATTTGATCAAATTGTATGGCTCTATATCATGCTAGGAGTCACATTGTGGCATTTAGAGTTTGGTTAATCATTTATGTCACCAACTAAACTTCCATCCATCTATCATCTGTACCACTTGTCCTGTATATGGGAACTTAAGGCACTAGGCAGGGTATACCCTGAATGGGGAGCTGACCCATCACAGGGAACACAAACTAACACCCCCAGTCATTTGGAAATGCCAATCAGCCTTATATCATATGTCTTTTTTTTTATTGTGGGAAGAAGAAACCAACCTAGAAGCCCCTTAAATGGGATTTGAACCCCTAACCCTGGAGGTATGGGGCATTAACGTTAGCCACTAAGCCACTCAAATAGTCTTAACGTATTATTCACGTTCCCATGTGTAGTAAATAAAATATCTTCATAAAATATTAATGAAAATTATTTAAATAAGATGCTAGTAATAGGAGGATTTTTTTTTCTTTTCAGATCTTTCTTTTGTTTTCTCCTTACATGTCACCAGAGTGCAGCTGGCTGTAAAAATAATCACTTGAGCGATAATCCTGTTTCTCACTATAGTATCTGAGAGCTAATAAATGTCATTACACAATCTGACGGAAGGGTTTAACATCTTGAGAAGTTCAGTATGAAGCAGGAGAAGCTTGGTGATGCTACAATCATCTGTATCCAGGAGTCTAGAGAGTGGAATGGTTGCCCCTTGGGGTTTTGGGGGGCTCATATGGAGGTGTTATATGCAAACCTGCAACCCTACATCAACCAGGCAATCACGTGCATTTGAAGGGATCTGAAGGGGGCGGATAGCGCTTTCCTCCGAGTTAGTTCAAAACGTGCTAATCTTCAACCTGCCTGGTTGGAAGCTTTCACCATGATGGGAAAGTGCCTTAAAAATGTTAGGAAATATGTACAAATTATAATGATCAGTTTGTCCCTGATGAGCAAGCCGAGGGCGACGGTCTCAAGGGGAAAACTCCCTGAGATTGTAATAGGAAGAAACCTTGAGAGGAACCAGACTCAACAGGGAACCCATCCTCATTTGGTTGATAACTGGTAGCAGGGATTGACACTGGTTGGTAGCAGGGATTGACACTGTGTGTTATTTTGCTTGAAGTTCAGTATACCATTAGAGGTGTTGAAGTTAATATGGAGTCCACTTTTCTAGTTCCATACTTAGGGACAAAATTGTTTGTGGGAATTTCAGTTCTAATCTATTGTGAATGCAGTCACAAACTATCAGCGAAAAGCTGCCTGCATCAGCCGGTCTAGTGGAACCATCCCAAGTCTAGTGGAACCATCCCAAGTCTAGTGGAACCATCCCAAGTCTAGTGGAACCATCCCAAGTTATTGTCATGATGACTTTACCAACATTGGTATACATCGCCAATAGTGATCCAAAACATAATCAGCTGTAAATCAACATTCAGGGCGGTTATACATTCTTCCAGAGGGTTCAAACATGAAATCCATGCTGTGGCTTTGCCTGTTTTCAGGCTCCTGCTTCCTAAAGTCTGGCGTGCCTGAACCCTAACCTGCGCTACAAAACCAAAATTATATGCTGCATATATACTTCTTACAAGCTATAAAATATTGTGGAAGCACAGGGGAGCTGTGCTTAAATGTCACGGTCTGATTTAAAGTTCTCCTCTTGTTTTAACATCTAAAAGGTTATAAACACCTGGAATGCACGCGTTCACAAAGGATTTGAACACTTCATCTATTTCTTTCTCCTTTCTGGGTGGCTATCTCTAACTCCGTATCAGATAACTCAATCGTTCTGTTCATCTCTGTTCTGCCTTCTCTTCTAAATGACTTACTCCCGTCTCATGCTGCATAAAACACACACACCCACACACAAATCACAAAAAAGTTCGGATGGTCATTGGACACCCAAGAAAAACATCTCATCCCTTTATCAAGTCATCATCTGAAATATTCAGGGAGTGGACAGAATGCTGTTCCACCTCATCTCTTTCTCTTTCTTCTGCTTCCCCTCTTATATAAGCACCCACACATACACACACCAAGTGCGCGCACACAGAGGCATTTATAAAATGGATGGGTTGCCAGATTGGAGGAGACACTGGAAGACTGCGGTCCAGAAAGTTCCGATGTAAAAATTCTGACGAAGTTTAGCGTCCCGACTTATTTGCGCCATTGCCGCTATAATAGATGCCTGTAATGTTTCAGACGCCATTACAAGCCGCATGCATTTGCGTTTTTTGGAGCCAGATTGAGCTCCGATTACAAGCAGATGCTCTCTTTTTTATCTCCAGAAAGCTAGTATCCTGCATCATCAGTCCCATCTTCAGTTCCTACCCCCCCCACACAAAAAAAATGCACAAACCTCAGAGAATTAGGGCCTTCATATAGTCCTAAATGAAGAAAATAGCGTCTAAATAGACGGTTCTGGCTCAGTATTGATGTGATGCATGTTTCAGATGCTTTCTCTTGAATTATGAACGTGTCTGGTTGAAAAAAAAAAGTCAAATTCAAAAAGTGGTCATGATAGATCTGTCTGGATCGTTGGTTTAACAAGCGTGCAAATAAGCTCTTCTTTCACGGAATTCAATTTTATCTTTCAACCGATTCCAACACCAGTGGAACATACTGTGGTGGCATTCCATACAGTGATTATACATAGTTTAAGACTAGAAAGGATTTCCAGTGGGGGAAAACACCCACTAAACCACACTGCTATCCAGGACAAGGTTTAATCTGCTGTTCCTTTCAACTCCTCTTCATTCCTTTACAGTGGCAAGAGATCAAGCCGTCCTACAGACAAAGAGGACGACAATGCATCAGATGTGGAGTCGCCAGTGGAAGCCTTTTTTCACGAAGACCGAGAATGGCGCCCCATGGAGGAGGAGGAGGAGGACCCTCCACCCCACTTGTTGCTCCCAGACAGCTTGGAGCTTCTCGAGAAGGTGGAGCGCAAGCTGAAGAAGAAACGACGCAACAGGCTAAAGAAGCAACGCCACCGCCAGTTTAATGACCTCTGGGTCCGCATGGAGGAAAGGTGGGTTGAGGAGAACAAATAAAATTTTTCAAATCATTCATACGATAGAAGACTAAAGATAAGTAATTAAATAGTTTGAAACTTGAACATTATTGAAAAGTGGTTGGTCAAGTGTTTACTGGTTGGTTAACAATTTTGTTTTCTACCTAGCACCTTTTTTGACAGGGAAACCATTCCAGGCTAAGTGAAGAATCTTGAAATTTGATAGATAGACACCTTCTACATAGACATGGCAATGGTTAATGCATTAGGGCCACTGGGTTAATTCAACTCCCAAACCGACAAGCTGTCACTGGAGGACCTTGAGCAATTCTGTTTGCTTTCAGCTGCTTCCAAACGTCTGAAACAAAGAAGGCAGCAACAGTATAATGCTGTAGTTCAGTTGTAGAAGACCTGCCCCAAAGGTCCAGAAGGTTATTTAAGAACCTTAACCTATACCTGCTCAGGAGGCCTCAAATGCATAGAGAAGAACTCCCATGTAATACAAACAAAGGCTCTAACAGCATTTTTTCAAGGGTTGAAGGTTGTTTTCCATTATTATCAGAACGGATTTCTATGACTTCCCCAGGTGAAACCCAAGTATTCCGGTTCCTCATGCGCTTCATTTCGCATTGGACAGAATTAAAAGACACTATCCATTTCCATCATATGAAAAGTTTCCGGATGCTTCCTCGTATACTGTGTGAAGCGAGAGTTTCGATGCAGTTGATCTACCTGTGCTCGGTGCATATAGTGTTGGTTAGGGGTGTTTAGCCCGAGGCGACGACAAGAGAGGACAGGGTCTGGCAGGAAGCAGTGTGTCTCTGATACGCAGGTGTTACGTTCATCTGAGAATCCTGGAGGCTCCTCCGCTATCACATCTCACACTTCATGCATACATACGTACACACGAGACTGCAATCCCATCGTCCCCCTGAAGCGCTGCCTCTGCCCGAACTGGTCTCTCAATCGGTGACACAGAAGGATCCTTTACGGTGCGTTAACCCCCATGGACCAAGAGTTGAAACCTGAGGAACTCCTCACAGAGAATGACGGACAAGGCATTCATCGTTTAGAAGTTTCTCTGGGGATATCAATCTGTTTAGGCGAGTGGCCTGATGAGAATCAAGAGGTTTTTAGATCATTAATAATCAGATTAATGGAGTAAAGGATAAGTTAAGGGACTTGTTCAGCAACTGTAGCGGAACTGAATAACTACTTTATGGACCAAACATACACTCGCACTAAGACAGATATTCCTGTCTCTTGTTTTTTAGAACTCTAGCTGATGGACCATGTATATTTCACAGCCACCTACTCTAGTGCAAAAAATATCCCTTTTACAGATTATTAAAATATACTCTGGCGCGCCGTAGCAGGTGGAACCCAGACTGTAAAAGCAAACAATATTTTCTGGTTATACACTGAATTTATTTTTACCTGTAGCACAGAAACTCAGCTGGGACCCAAACGTTTGGCGAGCGGTTGGCTGTCCAGGCGCCGTGTTATAGAGAGCCTAGTGTCTCTCGCTCTCTCTCTCTTTCCTGCACACGCACATATGTCCGTCATCATCGCAGGGCTCTGGAGTATCCTTTGAATTAATTTGTCTACAATTTTAAGCGAACGTGTACAAGCCATGGTGTTTTAGCCAGCTGGACTCATGTAGGCAAAGGGAAAAAACGAGCTGGACCTCCGAGTAGCATCGATCTACCGAAACTGTTGACAGAGTCCAAGGAAGTGGATGTGATTTCATTTTTGGAAAAAATTGTAAAAAGACGATTTTTCTTCGCCTTTTTCTCCTCTGTTACACAAAGCCCAAAGCAGGCTAGCCTCGACCCGTGCCAGATTTTTACCCAAATCTTTACTCACAGCTTTCTTTTTTTTTTTCCCCCGCATGGAAAATACCTGTATTTATTGTGACAGCTCGTTTCGTAAGCTTGCACAACAAACCTGAATGTGCCGTGATGGATTATTACAAACATTCCAACTGGAAATTGTCGGTGTTGAATGTTTCGATCATCGTTCTCCAAACTCAAGCTCATTTGTAACTTTAAAAAACAGCCCACAGTCCCTCTTCCTGACCCCTTGGTTTGCAGTGGGTGGATGAATAGACGCTTTTTTTTTTTTTTTTGCTATTGCTTTGATACATGGCCTAATGCTAACTGTCAAAAAACATTAGGAGACTCGAATCAACCTTAAGTAAACCTCCGTTGCATTTAAAATAGGGGGGTTAGAAAAGTAAAAGAAACGCAATGACTTCAAGCGCCCGTGTGTTGCAGCCAAAGCTAATCAAATCAATGCAAAATAAATATTGTTAACTACAAGCATATGACTTGGATTGAAAATTAACCTATTTGGAATAATGATTTTTTTTTCACAGATAGAAATGCCAAACTTTTTCTTGTTTGCCACAACTAAATGGTTTAATTAAAGATTATGGTTTGAACTAACAATAATCCAGGTCTTGATTGAATATTTTGTTAAGAAGGGCTTTATCGGAATTGGTGCCGGTTTGGGACTAATTAAGATCCAGAAACAATCCTGGCTCGGATTGAGAGAGAGAACAGTTGGAATCATAATGGAATAAACTGGTGGTTCAAATCTCACTATCATCAAGGGTCTGGAGAGATTACCTTTCCAAAGAACCAATTTCGTTATACCATGTGTTTATAACAGCCTTTGTTTCCCATCACAGACTAGATTTTTTTTCCCAGCATTTGAAAACAGGAAAGTTTATTTGGAGAAGACAAACCAAGTGTATGCCTGCCATAAAACCCAAGCCAAAATGCAGTGTTATTACGCTCGCCAACGTAAAAACAACCCACAAATGTAATAAACACAAATGTAATACAAATTTGTGAGATTTTTAAATTTTTAAATGCAATAATCTAACAAATGTAATACAGATCTGCAATCTTTAACGTAATAATCCCACAAAGATAATACAAATCTGCATCTTTTAAATGTAATAATCCCACAAGCGTAATACAAGTCTGAATCTTTTAACATAATAATCCCACAAACGTAATTAAAATCTGGGGCTTCTAACGTATTAATCCCACAAATGTCATACAAATCAAAACATTTTAACATAATATTTCCATAAAGGTAATTAAAGTCTTTGGCTTTTAACGTATTAATCTCACAAATGTAACAAAAATCTGAACCTTTTAACATAATAATCCCACAAATATAATTAAAATTTGCGGCTTTTAACGTATTAATCTCACAAATGTATTATAAATCTGCATCTTTTAATGTAATAATCCCACAAGCGTAATACAAGTCTGAACATTTTAACATAATAATCCCACAAACGTAATTAACATCTGGGGCTTTTAACGTATTAATCTCATGAATGTAATACAAATCAGCAGCATTTAACGTGATAATCCCACAAATGTACAGTAATACAAATCTGAACCTTTTAACATAATAATCACACAAACGTAATTAAAATCTGCACCTTTAAAGTATTACTCTCATAAATGTATTATAAATATGCACCTTTTAATGTAATAATCCCACAAACGTAATACAAATTCATGGCGTTTAAAGAAATAATCCTACAAATATAATACTGCGGTCTGCGGTTTTTAATTTAATAATCCCACAAACGTAATTAAGATCTGCAGCTTTTAACGTAATGGTCCCACAAATGTAATACAAAACTCCAATTTTCAATGTAAAAATCATACAAATCTGCACTTTTTAATTTAAGAATCCCTCAAATAATACAAATCCATGCCGTTTAATGTGATAATTCTACAAGTATAATAAAATCTGAACCTTTTAACAGCTTTAAACTGACTAATGCCAAACGTTATAGCAGTTACTATTGTGTTTGCAAAAACTTGTTACATTTGTTAAAAAGTGAAAGTCTTTAGCTTTAAAAAATTTAATAATTACAGATGCATTACTGTATTACATTTAAAAAATATAATAATACCTTTGTTAGAAATATGTCATAATGTCTTAAACATTTCTCCAGACAAAACAGCATCCTAATCTCAAATTCAAATTAAAATTCAAATTTTATTTGTCACATACACAGTCATACACAGTAAGATATGCAGTGAAATGCTTACACGACTGCCAGTGAGCTTAAAAAGAAAATAAAAGCTTATATGTAAAATATGATCTAAATATAATCTGATTTCTCCTCTATTATTCACGCGCAGCACGACGCTGGAACCCGTCCGGCCCGTCATCCACATCATCGACGGCTACATCACCATCGAGGGCGACTCGCAAGATCGCGGGAGGTCCAATCACGACAGGACGTTCTCAGGCTCCGCCTCCTTATCGGATCGCGTTTCCTTCACCGTGCTGACGTTGTGCCTTCAGGTGCTCGTACTCCTTGGCTTAAGCGGCTAAAGCTTGACCTTGGACAGGTCGCTCAGAGAGACTGAAGAGGGGAAAAACAGACTGCTGTAGCTTTTTTCCTTTGATGTATTCTTCATTTTCTGAAGGATGATTGATTCCCTGCGATCGACTGCAGGCTCTGTAAATACCAAATGTATCATAGATGTAATTTAGAGACATGGATTTTTATAAGAATGGATGCTTTTTTCTTCATTTTTATATATAAATAAGATTCACTATATTTTTGTGATTAAACAAGGTACTAACATTCTTCTGTCCCAAATCTCCCTAATTCGGGTTCTAATGAGTCTATTTGTTTAATTTATTAAATATATAGCTTTAGCTTATGCTTCTTTGAAAGCTCTTCATGGTTCAGACTGGCTCTTTTTTCCCCTATGCTTTCTAAACCTTTCCATATCACCGTTGTACACATTCCAGTAACTTACAGTACGTTGCACCGAGTTATGATTTGTTTACATGATTAAAAGCAATAAACTATTTATCTAGTCTAAGTCTCATGTGTTAAAAGGCGGGGAAAAATGATGAGGAATGTTTCATTTTATTGAGTAGGTCAAATGGCTCGGTGCCTGTTCAGGAGAGTGCTGAGCTCCAGGGGAATTTTATTACACGATCGTCAACTTCCTTAAAGGTTGCGGCAGAACGGCGTTCACGTACGAGACATTACCCGTTTCTTCCAGTTGGGAGAAAATGATTAGGCGTTTCAGGGCACATCTGGAGCTTTGCTGCTCAGGGTCAGATCAACAACATCTACAGCGAAGCTTTTCACAGCTTTCTCCAAGTTTTCTCCAAATGCTGAATGAAAAGACTCTGAGTTTCAACACATTTAATGGATCAGTGGTGGGCACCAGATGGCTCGCATTTCATTCCACCCGCAAGAACCGAAGCCGTTCTTCATGCTTTGCTTGTGGAACATGAAGACCCAGATGTTTAAAAAAAATAAAATAAAAAATCATGATTCAGTATCTGGCGACCATGCTCCGTATTGTTTTATGGGTACATTTTTTAAAAATCCACTTCTTCAGCCAAAAAGGAAGAAATTCATCTTGATTTGGTTGGAGAAACCTACCTCGGGATGCCTTAGGTCTCCGCTGATTTAGCCATCACTAAATGATTCAGTTTAGCATTTTTGGTCTATGTTTTATTAGTTATGACTTTGACTGGACGTTAAGCCGTGTGCGTCGTGGAAGTTGGGTTCACAGCAAGCTCAAGTGGTTTCAAATGTAACGTGTGAACAATTCATTGCCCTCGTAAAAAAGAAAAAAAAAAGGCTTTGGGGTTATTCAGATGTAATGAACTTCGCTGGTGTCACGTTTCTGTCTACGACGGGTGTGTGTGCGCGGCATGTGTGCAGAGGAAGCAAGTTGGTGATTCGAGAACAGGGTTTTTATTAAACATAAACAAAACTCGTCCACAGAAATCATAAGAAGGCAACAAAAGCTAGACGCCTGACTGAGCTTCAGTCAGGCTATTTATACAAACTAAAACTAATCAGTGTGCCTCG
>JAOTQY010000028.1:3161278-3172143 GCA_026413445.1 Dolichallabes microphthalmus
ATAAATTTCTAAACCAATAAGATCAAATAACACCAAGTTCAAAACATAAAATACCTTAATGACGGCTCATATGCATGTATAGTAGATCGCACTGATTGTCTGCACTTTTAAATAAAACGCCAGCTTAAGTGATTGGCTGGTAAAACACTTATGTTGGAAATATGTAGATCTGGCAACCCTGCAATATGGTTGTGATGGAGACACCTCTATGAAGTGTTTGTGAGGACAATGGATCCTTTTGAGAAAACCCACAGTGTGTGTGTGTGTGTGTGTGTGTGTGTGTTGACTGAGACTTTCTTAATTACTCTAAGAGTATGTATCTGCATTAACTCAACACTCTGACATGTCTAAGAGGATCTGGAAAATCGGTGTTTCTTTTTAAGACATGTGGAGCGACACAAGTGAAGTGGAGAATGTTACGTAGCTTACTGTGAGCTTACTGCATTTACCACACACACACACGCTCACCTCACACACTGACCAGCACTTGTCTGGGCACTGAGATAAATCCCGGCCGTGTCTGGCATCATTAGCAGATATGACATCACTCCTCGCTCATAAAGCAGACATGATCCCATCACATCTTTCCACCACTCCCTCCATCCGTCTCTTCTCTTTCATTCTCTCACACTCTCAGTCTCTCGCCTTCGCCCGTTTCATTTCTCGCTCATCCCCGACATCATTCTCATGTTCTCGGGTTCATCTTTTCTTCACACCGTCTTCGCTGCGTATGATTCACACGTGACATTTACGTACGTGGCTTATAGACACGTCACATTCAACATTTTTGGCAGTTTTTTTTTTTAAATCACATGACTCATTTATTTTGACGTAAGCTTCCACTTATAGGTGTCGATGAAGTCATGTACAGCTTCACAGCAGTTATGTGAACACCACAATTGAATAATGAATAAAACAATTAGATTTTAATTAAAACATTTTATAACAATTGCATTGAAAATTCATGCACATTTTCCACTATAACATTTGTGGATATTAAAAGTATTAAAATGTTTTTGTGAGTGTTTAAAGGGCGATTTTGACTGTCAACTAATTCCTGTACGTACTATTAATGTGCAGTAAATAAATTAAACATTTACAGTAAATATGCATAACTAAATACATCACTGTATGTTTCCAGCTAAACAACTTCTCACCTACTGTAGGTGAAAAAGTGTAGGATCATATGACACCATTTTTCATAATACTTAATGTTTCTTATCTCCTGATCCATCCTTCGCTTTTAAGTACACATACACATTTATATTTTTATCAGATAAAAAGAAACATTTACTACTGTACATACAATTTTGTGCCATTTTAAAAATTCTAATCTTTTAATGATCTTAATTCTCATTCAGATGAAACTTGGCCAATTTATATTTCACATGAAAAGACACAAACCTGAAGAAATGTATTATTCTAAAATGCTAAATTGTTAAGATTTTGCAACATGAATTTGACATGGTTACGGACACTACAGATTTTTCGCTTTTTATCAAAAACTGCAATGCTTCAATTTAAGCAACAGCTCATATGCTTCTAGAAGCTTACACCCGACTTTAGTATCAATACTCATAAAGAAATATGAATAATTAGCATTTAAAATGATTATTGTTTGAAGCAAAACAGTATAATGCTGAAAAATGGCCATTGAAATAAAAATGAAAAAAATATATAAATAGAATTTTTTTTTAGGGAAGCAAGATCGGTCACATCCGTGTTGCATAAACTTCAGAAGTAGTTTCTTTGGCACACATATTTTCTGTATTATATGTATAAATAAAATCAATACCAAGACTATGTTTTGGCCGAGTACAAAAATCTAGAAATGAATTATATTTCTTTTCATTTTAGACCCAAAATGATTTCAGAACATCACAACAAAAGATGATCCACACTTGAGACCAGTCGACTTCATCTGAAGTCATACAGCATTGGAATCGGCCCAAGAACAATAAGTGCACCAAAAGAGGAAATGATCTCTGCCTGTAAAATCAGTTTCATCAGGAAATGTTCAGCATTCTTGTATTCAGCGTACACACAAGTCACTTTGACTATGTACTATAATTTATACTTTCAACCACATTCCTGTTTAGGGATCTAGACTTTTCAGCCTCACTGGACATATTATAATGTGCTGTAATTTCCAATAAATATGCTCATTTTGCTGACGTTTTGATCCGAAGTGTCAGACAACTGAAGCAGGAAACGAGTAAGCTTTTTAAGGCTAAAGGTTTCTGGTGTAAAACTCATAGGCTTAACCGCTGAGAAATCACTTTCCTTTTATCTTGCAGTGATTCAGCTACTACTGCTGAATTAAAAACTGATCACCATAATAATAATCCGATTTTTCCCTAGCATAGAAACCTACAAAGAGAATCTGGCAATTGTTTACCGCACAATCCTGTGAAATGTTAAAAAAAATAAATAAACAATAAGGGAGAGGCCCAACGTGGATTAGATAAAAATGAGGGAAATCCAGGCTGGCGTGATAAACATCACATATGCAATGACAAAGCAGCGAAGGGAAACATCGAACGAGTTCACCCGAAGCTGTATTCTCGTCTGACTACAAACAGTTAAAGTCATTCTGAAATGCTCCCATTTAGCGTGACCTTAACGTCGCTGCGAACAGTGAAATCATTTTGACAACCACCAAACGTTCGAGGGACAAAAGTATTACTGTGCATCGAATGCTGAGAAGACAATTACAAGAGAGGATTGACTCACTGAGTGATGCTGAGGCACTCCTTTATCAAGCCCCTCTTTTTTTCCCTACGTTTGATAGATGGATAGCTTTTATCTACATGACGCAGTCGAACCATAAAGCTGAGCGTTGCGGGGTTACGTGGGTTCGCTCGATGTCCTCAACGGTGTGGGATTTGATCTCACAACCTTTGAGTCTGGCGAGCAGAACTTTAGCGTTTAGCTACTATCTCTCTGTCGCTTCTTCTACATTGCTCACAGACTGGATTTAATTACTCCACTTCCATCAGACAGGTCCATCCTTTAGCTTTCAGCTCGATGACGTGTTTATGGCGCTCTGTTATTCTCAAAATGACATTTTTAGTGTTGGCCAAACATCGTCTGTTCCCCTCGAGCAGGGTGCACTCTTCTGCAGGAGGGGTTCTCTCTCTCTCTTTTAGAATGAGCATCAAACATGAAACTGAATTATGAATCATCAGCATGAATGGTTCGTATGTTAATTTATAGGACATTATCCAGCAGATAACTAAGTTATAACCAGGCATTATAATCAGGACTCTGGTTATAATACCATGATATGCCAAATATCTATTGTATACAGCAACACCCAATCATAAAATGCAGCAAATGTTCTCCTTGAACTTAAACACTCAGCCACAGCCATAAGAAACCATTCTATTAAACCAGCCTCATGCCAAGTCCATCATCACACAAGGCTTACTGTAAGCAGTGGTTGTGTTTGGACAGTTAAAGTTGTTCAAGGGTGATTTTGAGTTCAAGCCCACAGTTGAAGACGTTAGGGAATTGGCTTAGTTAGCAATCCTGATTCAGAAAATGCAGCTGGTGTTTGCATAATATGTTTCTCATTAGGATGTAATATATTAGGTTTTCCCCTATTTGTCATTGGATTACTCTGTGGGAGACAAGAAAAAGCCTAAAATGACCGAAAAGCTGAAAGGCAACCTGTAGAGGAAAACCGACAGTTAGCTAGCTATGTACTGTAGTTAGACAGACATTCTAGCAAAGAAGAGAAACAACAAATAGTCTGACTGAATAGTGGGCTGGGACGTTGGAACAAGAACGGTTTGGGGTTTACTATGAATGGGGATACCCTGGCACAACCTCACTCGGACTGGTTGGATAAACTTCAACTGTTGAATTATAGAACTTTTTTATTTATTCAATGCGAGATAGCTGGAGGACAGGCAGTGATTTTGAAACATTACGTCTGACGATTGTCGAGTTAGCAAAATAATTAGGGCAATGTACACTTCACTACAGCCAACAAGTGTAGAAATTAATGAGCCAACAGTCTCTCAGTCATCTTCGCTGGGGAGTGAAGAAAGTCTACGCTGCTTGGCAACACTTGACCCTAAACCCTGTACAATCAAATTTGTTGGAGCAGAGAAAATTAAATCAGAATAGAAAATCATTGTTCCGTGGGGTTGTTAAAGGATATCCCTACACTACTGTATATCCGTAACAATATTAGGTCATAGTGTTTATTTTATCAGGGAACTATAATCTTAAATCCTTTGTTTGTGTCTAAAGTAATTTACACTACCTGCACTGATGGATTCTATGAATAAATAATTTTCTCTCATAACCATGACACACTTTGGAAAAAAAAAAATTTCAGGCGGGAAAAATTACTCGACATGAGGGTACTGAAAAAACAAACATGAGAAGAAAGGGGTAGGGCTTCTAGGTGTGAGACAAATTTGACTTGACTGAAACTTACATTAAATGTATGTATTTATGGAAATCAATAGGCAATGAATATAAACTGTATTTAATGTGTTATATGTATTCATTTTCTATGCAGGTTTGAATATTTATCAGATCTATTAAATGCTGCATGAGTGATGTGCTGTTATACAACTGTCGTTCAATGCAGCTATTCTTCAGGCTCAAGAGCCAGTGCAACCTTTAAATCCATCACACACACACACACACACACACACACACACACACACACACCGCTACAGAGCTATTTATATCTGAGCGGACACTTCACAATACAATTAAAATACAAACGCATGAACTGCTCCATCCCTATCTAACAAACACACACACACAAACACGCATATACACAGATTGCAAGCGACTAAGGTCACAAATTCAGCTGCCACAGATCACATCTCATCAAATCACATTAAATTATTTCGAGTGTAGCAAAAGACATAGTCTTTATTTTAAGGAATGTTAGAAGACGAAAACAAGGCAGGATATCTCTAGGAGGTTACAATACATTTGGAAACGACTCAGAAAAAAACAAAAATCATATAAAATCAGTCTTTATTGTAACATCTACTCGATGACCCTCTTGGCAAACCAGAGAGGGTTTAAAATTTTCTGGATTCGCCGCCTCCTCTGTATGCCGTTTCTCAGAAACTTGCCTTAGCGCAACTTACTCGATCATCGTCTATACCGCTTTATCCTGTATACAGGGTGGAAGTGGGCCTGGAGCCTATCCCAAGAGACTTAGGGCAGAAAGTAGGGTATATCACCAATCCACACACACACACACTATGGGCAAATTGAGGAATGCCAATTAACCTAATCTGCATGTCTTTGGACCGTGGGAGGAACCAGAGTCCCTGGAGGAAACCCACCAATCACAGGGAAAACATGCAAACTCCATGCATACAGACCTGAGGCGGGAATCGAACCCAGTGCCATAGCACCATAGTGTCCTTTAAATTAACCAACTAAATAATTTTGGCTATAGCCAGGACTTCTCTGTTCAGTAAACCCAGAACACGGGCTATAACACGAGTTAGCAGATTAGCCAGTTTATTATAATGCTACTCCATAGGTTAGGCTGATCACTATCATGCTAATCCATAGGCTAGACATTTCTCAAATGTCTGTGGTGACTCCTTGCTACGTCAATGAGTCGCCACAGCAGACCGTCTGATGTGCACAAGAACCTGGCACAGGTTTTCCGCCGGATGCCTATCCTGACACAACCCTCCCAATTTAGCTGGGTTTGGGAACAGCACTACATCCAGTGTCCGGGGATTGGACAAGATCGACATCAAACCTGTTTGTATTTTAGCATGCTTAATATACCGCTACTTTATATTTTAGCCATGTCACTTGAACAGGAGAACAAGTGATGTACGATAAAGCTCATTCATGGGTTAACTATTTTATTTAAATGCTAGTTTTTTTACAGTATAATTATATTACTGTTAATTTTTGCAAAATTTATGATTTAGCATGTGTGTGCTTTTAGAGTTAGCCTGGTCGCTATAACGCTATAATGCTAGTTGACATTTCAGCCTTTGTATTATAATTTTAGCTTAGAGTTTTTGCTATAATGAATATTTGTTTACTGTAATGCTAGTTAATATTTTAGTCTGTTAACTAGAATGCTAGTTATACACTTTAGCATCTTTTTTTTATACTTGAAGGAGATAGTGTTTTTAAAATACTAGTTAATAATTTAGCATCTTTACCGTAAGTGAAGGGGAAAATATTCTTTTATGCTAGTCTGTAGTTAGCCAGCCTCTCTGGTATGCTAGTTCTGGAGTTAGTCTCTTTACTATAATACTAGTTTTAAAAAAAAAAGTTTTTTAAATACTCAATTTAGTTTGTTCTAATAACAACTCTATAGTCTCTGTGTCTATGCTAGTCGAATGCAGCATTTTAGTAAAGAGGTTAACTTCCAAATGAGCATTAAAGTAATCTCTGCTAGTTTAAAATTGAGTTTGTTTACTATAATGCTAGTCTGTAGGTTAGCCACTCTTCCCCATAATGCTAGTTTGGTAGCTAGTCTCTTTACTAAAATGCTAGTTTAAAATTTACTTAGTTCACTCTAATGCTAGTCTGTTGTTTAGCCTCTTTGCCATAATGCTAGTTTGGGAGTTAGTCTCTGTACTAAAATGCTAGTTTAAAATTTTGTTGTTTACTATATTGCAAGTCTGTTGTTTAGACTCTTTACCATGGTGCTAGTTTGGGAGTTGGTTTATTAAGATGCTAGTTTGTTACTGCTAGTTATTTTGTTTACTAAAAAATCTAGTCTATCGGTTAACTTATTTACTACAATGCTAGTTTAAAAATGTTTTTTTTACTATAATGCCATAATCAATACATTTATTAACCTAACTGATCAATCTTAAATGTATCTTTAAATGCAGCTTTCTTTAAAATTGACTGAAATGTTGACGTACGGTCAGGATGCTGTACAGGAGCCGATCAAACAGTCAATTTCATTACCTTGTGTTGCTTTATTTATTTATTAGTTTATTTTCAAATATTTTAATAATTTGCCAGTTTACATGGTTCAGAAATAGAATGGACTGTATTTTTATGCCAGCATGCAGAAGGCTGAAATTGATCCCAGGAGCTTCTGTTCTATTTAACCTACTTAAGCATGAGCGTGTGCAGAAGCCCCGGGGATTTAACATTTCCAAGTGTCAAAATGAATTAAGCATCACAAATACTACTTAAATCTCCTTGAGTCTCTATCTCTCTTCCTTTCTCTTTGACTCACACACAAATACAGTAGTAAACGTTTGTGTCCGATATTTATCGACTCGATTGTGTGTAACAGAAAGAAAGGGGGTGGGGGAGACGCACCCATGGTAAACCCTTTCTCTGAGGGGTTTTCAAGTCAAACCCGGGACTTTTGTGCAGAATAATATGACACACTTAGGAGAGTAAAAACAGTCTATGTAATCCCCTGCTACACTAATGCACTTATCCCAGCATTTTAACTAGTGCTTGGACACAATCAAGGTAGAAAGTTCGAACTGCCTGTTTCACATCTGAAATGCTAGCCTCCCAGGAACTCCGTAATAAGCAAAACATGTGCACATGGCTTGACCGTGTTCATTAACGATTGTGTGTACAGGTTCAACAAACAGACGTGTCTTGTCTGCAAGTTGGCAACAGGTTATCCATCGCTTTTCAAGGATCAGACGTACAGACATTTGTACTATTCAAATGTTTTACTGCAGCTAAGAGTCTCATCACTGCACTGTGCTTGAAGTTTTCTGTAAATGTCCATTGGTTTTCATTCACCACAAGCTCTAACCACCCCTGATATATTAAATTGAATTCGTTTTTTAGTTGTTATTTATTGTGTATACAGAAAAGGATAGAAACACAGAAAGGGAAACTTAGTCCTCATTCTTCTTCTGTACCGCTTTATCCTGTGTTTTTAGGGTCGCGGGGGGCCTGGAGCCTATCCCAGGAGACTTAGGGCACAAGGCGGGGTACACCCTGGACAGGGTGGGAAACTTAGTCATTTTTTAAATTGTTCATTATATTCCTTTATATAGCATCATTACACTTCACTTGTCTCTATGTGGCTTTAATTCACTTTCAACCCAAGTCTCTCCTATCAGATTAACTGAGAAGAACCGCTGGCATTTTGTCATTGTCAATGGTTGCCTAGGGACAGTAGATGGATGAAGATCAACCAGTGAGCCTGAGGAGGCACCGTTGGGGCAGACAGCAGACTAAGGTTTGATTAATTTTCTTGCTTGGTCAATAAACACCAACATTTCAAGCCCTCTCCTGTAACTGCACTGATCACTTCACTTATTTAACGTATTTCGAGTGTATTATGGTGTTATAGTTACTTAATTAATTCATGATTTACCTTTAAAGAAGGTTTGGAATTTCGACTATCAATCAGACTATCCAATCAATAGGAAGTAGTAAGGATGCTTCAGTTTTCAGTAATGATGCATAGAACCTTTCAAAAATGAATAGTAAATTAATTATACGGCCATTTTTTTTAGTCAAATGTAATGTAAAAGGACAGCATATGATGAAACAAAACTTACACATTAGCTACTGAAATGATGAACCCTAAACAAAATCTTGGATTGAAAAAACTCTTTTGACATTAAAAAAAAAAAATTCTAGACTTGAATTGCCTCTGTTATTCCAGTTTGTTGAAATATAGTTATGGTTTTCTGATGGATTTTAAAGTTCTTGAAATCCCTCTTTACATCTACAAGATAACAACTAGTATGAGCCATTGTGTACAGACAGTAATTACAGATAGTAAAATGTTCAGTGCGGCCTTGTGTTGTTCTTGCCTTGAGCAGGGAGCCGTGCAGAGATATGAAGTAGAGCAACATGACGGTACTCAGTTCACAGACGTAGTCTATGAACCTAATAGGCACCAGTGGTGTTCAGACGTGTATATCTTTGTGGGAAAGCCTGATAAAACACCTTAAGGCATTTAAGGAGGATCTTTAATAGACAGTAGCGACATGTCAGTTATACTGTATGGACCTGAATGTTCCATTAATGATGGAAATAATAGTGAGATTAGAATAAAACTGCATCATGTAAACACCTCGAGCACAACAGTTTAATCTGATCCAGCCCGATTTTAATTAATTTTCAATTGGAATGGAAATTGTGGTGTAAGTCTTTTAGAAATACTATCCATATAAAAACTATGATGAGATTGTTTCTCTCTTGTCAGAATAAATATCTTCATGAGCATTAGAGGAAGTTTCTGGGACAGAATATTTAGCTTCCGTTCTTAATCAGTAAACTCTTGCTTATCAGTGTTTACTACTTGTATGCACTGGATCTCTGGCTGAGACAGGAGCACTGATTCACACATAGTGCATCTAACCAAATCATTGATGAGACTAAATTCTTGTAACCAGTCGTAACCCAAAAAGATAAGGAAGGAAGCCTAACCTGATCTTAAGGTTCTTCTTCTTCTATTTCTGGCAGATTAAACAATTCACAGTAGGCAGGACCACTTTGCTCCTTGTCAAAAAAGTTGTATCCTGACTACATTTACAGCATTTAGCAGACACCCTTATCCAGAGTGACTTACATTTTATCTCATTATACATCTGAGCAATTGAGGGTTCAAGCACTCAACAGTGGTAACCTGCCAGTGCTGGGGCTTGAACCGGATACCTTCCTATGAGTAGTCCACTTTAACTATTTACTCCTGCCCCACACTAAATAATGAAAAAATAGTAACTGTAAATGTAGCTAGTGTTATGACAGCCATCCTAAGTGCCAATCGGGGCATTATGAGCAGAGAACTATATACTTCACAGTATATTACCATTGGTCTGTTGCTGCATTCCTATTGGAAACCAATAGACCAAGTGGGTGTTTCTTGTCAGATTTTTGCAAGTGCAAATTCAGAAAGCCGATGGTGACCCCATTTCCGCTCGGCTTTGGATTGTCTGTGGGCAGACTATGAGCAAGTATGGCTGGAGAGTTGTCGTCATCATCTGCATGCCATCAATAAATGGTGAGTCAAACAGCTAACTACTGAGCTTGAACACTTTAGACTAATGGCAAGCCAAAAATGCAATGCCTAATGCAGGATCAAGCATGGACCAAACAGGAAAAGCAGGCACTTATACCCAGTCAGTCACTCAAACTTGTCACAGTCCAGCCAATCGTCTGTAACACATTTGTGTCAGTATCCCCTCTCGGCCATGCTCTGATGATGGTTTCGCAGTTCTGTCCACTGACACACTGGCCACTTTGTATTCAGCATGGGAGCTGCTGCCGTTAATTAGCCTCTGTCTGTCGCCGAGCAGAACCAGCATAAATCAAGCCTGCTCTTGCCAGGCCTCATTAGGGCGCTTTGAGTGATGCTGAGACGGCACGAGGCCAGACATTTAAGTCAAAGCACACCCAGCTCTGTTTTTACAGCTCACTTCAGAGCGAAGGAGGGATGGAGCGGAACGGAGTGGAGGGGAGACTAAATGCACTTTTTGGCAAATGGTTTTGCCAAAAAAAATGGAGCACTCAATTCAGATCTTATTTTCAAAGCTAACCTGATAGCGGATGGAATATGGTTGGGGTTAGGCACAATTTTAGCATAAGTTAAAGCAATGGCAAGTGTAATATGTAGTATTAATGGTGGTGCAAATTTAGTGATGGCTGGTCATGTTAATAGATAAAACTAGGTCTTATCAATGGCATAATAAGAATGATACGGAGCAAACTATCACAAACACATACACTTAACAGCAGATAGTTGTAATTTATATATATTTTTAAAGCAGCATGGGTACTCTTTTTACCAGTACATTAGACACTGTTGCTCCCATCAGATTAAAAAAAGTCAGTGCTAAAACACTCGCGCCGTGGTACAACAGTCATACTCGCGCCCTAAAGAGAGCAACCCGTAACCTTGAGCGAAA
>JAOTQY010000028.1:3248009-3260386 GCA_026413445.1 Dolichallabes microphthalmus
ACCGGAGTACCCGGAGGAAACCAACCAAACACGGGGAGAACATGCAAACTCCATGCACACAGAGACGGGAATCGAGCTTGGCTGGGGAATTGAACCCGGACCCAGAAGGTGCAAGGCGACAGTGCTAACCACTACACCACCGTAAACACACCTAAACTCACCACCTCCCAGAGAAGGACTCCGTATGACCAGCTAAAGGAGAGAAAAAGAAAAGAACCCATTTTTAAAGGTCAGAAATATCAAGACTAGTTTCTCTGCTATTAGGATCTGGAGTGTCTTACACATCACTGTTGGTTGTATACACGCTGTAGTTGAGAGACTCTATGGCCATCCATCGCACAGGTAACCGGCCCTGTACACAGAAACCCCCAACCGGTCAGCTCTTTTCCTTAGAAAGTAACGATATGATTATACGTATAAATATCTAACAAGACATTACCATGGTCTTTTTGACGTACACCTCTTGTCCTCGCGAGAGCCCGAAATCGGCGATCTTCGCCGTAAAGTTTTCACCCACCAGGATGTTTCTGGCTGCTAAATCTCTGTGGATGAACTGCAAGAAAAAGCAAATCAGTCCCTTTAAAGGAAATCTTAGACTACAGTATGTGATAATCTGATTTTCAGAGACGGGACTACTTTTTCCAGAGGGAAGAAATCTGTAGTTGTGAGTGTTGTTAAAATATCACATCTGGATTTGCAGTTGAGTTCAAGGACTGCACAAGCACTCTCACTGCAGCCAATTTGGAAATCCCAATTATCTTGATCTGCATGTCTTTGGACTGTGGGAGGAAATCAGAATATCCGGAGGAAACCCACCAAGCACGGGGAGAACGTGCAAACTCCATGCATAAAGACCTGAGACAGAAATCGAACCCTTGACCATGGAGGTGTGAGGCTTCCATGCTAACTACTACACCACCGTGCCTGTCTTCTGTGGTATTCATTTATAATAAAATATGGTAAATATAGTAGAAAACTGGTGGGAAAATATTCCTTGAAGCAAAGGTAGCTCATGCCCTCGTACAGCACAGAATTATTTAGGGTTTCCAGATTATTTCAGAACACAAATCACAGCTGTATCTCACAGCCAAGGACATGCTAACATCATTTAACCCAAAGACGCATGCTTTCCAAGAATCCGATCCTTTCTGAGAATTCCACTAACGTCTGATTTCCTAGAGAGACACTGCTGGCTTGCTGACCTGTTTCTGGCTCAGGTAGTCCATGCCTCGAGCCACATCGGCAGCGAAGTGTAGCAGCTGCTGGGAGGAGAGCGTGGAGGCCGTGCTGTTGGCAATAGCAAATGCCGGGTCTGTTTCCAGTACCCTGCTTTTCCTTAGGAAATCCAACAGGTTGCCGTGAGGAGCATACTCAATAGCCAGATACAGGTAACCTGAAGGAGATACAGTGACAATGGTGATCTTCATTGTGTCATGTTTCAAACTAGAATTTGATGAAAAGTGGCACAAATTAAACTTTAAAAAGTAGGCATACACACCTCGGTGCTCACAGGCTCCCAGCAGGTTAATGATATTGGGGTGATTTCCCAGTTTACACAGAACCTCCAGCTCTCCCGCAAAGTCTCTGTGATCATCTTTGGAAGCGTATTCTGAGAAACAGATAAGATTTCAGATAAGTCATTATTAAAAAACAAAAACAAAAAAAAGATGTGTAAGTCTTGGCCAATTCCCCTTGGGGACAACGAGGATGAAATTTTTGCTCTCTTGGAGGCCTGGCCATGATGGCTGTGGCGTAATCGGGATTCAAACTTGATTGCAACACTTGATGGTGTAAAAATCCTCTCAACAGACTCTGATAAACACACTGGAGTGATCACACCCCTTCACTGATTGGTTTTGAATTATTATTATATGTCACTACGGCTAAATTCTGGCCAGTTACGGGCGATTCTGACCGAGGCGGCAATCGAACCCGAACCCTGGAGGACGCTGGACCCTGAAGGTGCAAGGCAACAATGCTATGTTCATTAAGCATAAAAGACAACAATTGGGTTTTGTTTGTACCGGTCTAAAGAATGAGCACTAAAGCCAGCAGAACAGTACTGACCTTTCATCCTCTTGATGGCGGCATCCATCCTCAGGCCGTCCTTCTTGATGCGCGCCTTGAGCACCTGGCCGAAGTTCCCCTCTCCGATCACGTCCTGGAACTTGATGTCGCTCCACTCCAGCATGGGGTAGGATACGGCCTGCGTCGAGTTCGTCACCTTCTTCTGACCGTTTAAAGACCCGGAGGTGAACTGGACCACGGGTTCCTCTCTCTGGGAGACGGGACACAACGGTGTGAGTAAGGGTGTTAGTAAGGTTATGAGTTCAAATCTTTGACCATGACTCCTAATTCTTTTTCCAAGTAAGAGAGAACAGTTAGGTGCAAAAGTTTTGATACTCTTAGGAATATCACAAAGAAGGGAAATTGGAGGAGGCAGGAAAATTTGTAAGGTGGAATTTGTAATTTGTAAGGTGTACTTGTCCCTGTACAGTACTTAGAGCCTTCTCACATGTTTGGGTCATTAAAGGAGTTCCTGGGAGGCTAGCGTTTCTCTGTTGAACTGAGAAAACTTTCTACCTTAATGGTATCCAAGCACTAGCGAAACACTGGGATAAGTGCATTAGAGTAGCAGAGGATTATATAGAGAAATAAAGGGAGTTTTTATTTACTCTTAGAACTGTGTTCTGTTATTCTGTTATTCTTTGACTTGAACATCACTTGGATATGAATCCCTGAATGTTATTTAATTAGTCTTGGTCAATGTAACATCTTTAAATGAAAAATAAACTATAACTAGTATTCTGATCTCACACACACACACACCATACGTCTCTGAAAGGAGGCTCTCTTGAGCTGGAGCACGATG
Organism: Dolichallabes microphthalmus; assembly: GCA_026413445.1. Classification (NCBI taxonomy): domain Eukaryota; kingdom Metazoa; phylum Chordata; class Actinopteri; order Siluriformes; family Clariidae; genus Dolichallabes; species Dolichallabes microphthalmus. The sequence goes on from JAOTQY010000028.1 coordinate 3,250,882, forward strand.
CAGAAGGCCAGCAGAATGGTGAGACAAGTCATTCCAGCAGAACCCAGAATTGCAAAAAAAAGCATGTTTCCATCAGCTCTGAACCCGAACAGGCCTGGAATACCAAAAAAAATATATATATAAAGCTGCTTTTACAAAGCAGTGTGTACAAATTCTGTTCGTATGCGTGTCTGTGTGTGAGGCTCACGTGAGTTCTCCTGTGGTGTTAATGTCTTCAAAGGCACGTGCTCCTTCATCTCACTCTGCCCCATGTTATTAACAGTCCAGAGCTCCAGCAGATACTTAGTCTCAGCCCTCAGACCTCTCAGCATGAAGTGCAGGGAATTCTGGGACGGCTGGACCCCCAGGTCCACCTGCTGGCTGTACTCCGCCTCCTCCGCCTCCTGGTAGCGAATGATCACCCTGCAGATAGAGTAGCCCTCGTCGATGGACCAGCTCAGGTTGGCTGAGGAGTCGGTGATGTTGGAGGTGGAGACGTTGAATGGAGGAGGAGGAATCACTGAGTAAAATAAAACGAGAAGTTAAACGAGATCCTGGGTCGATGCCTTTAGCTTCTTTGAGATTTTATTACTACTTCCCAAATGTGATGTTATTTTGTTGCAGCATAATTTACTGCTGTTTTTTAGAAATACTATCTACTGCTTTAATCCTAACGTCCCTGAAATATCTCAGCATGTATTCTTACACATCGGTCCAAATTCACACTGAGCCCCTGATTTACCATCGCTGAGGGTCCAGGCGCTGACCGTGGGACAGATGTGACCCGCCGCCCTGTTGCTCAGACAGACCCTGCACTTGTACTTGTTTCTGGGTCTCAAGTCCTTCAGCTGAAGGCCGGTGGAGTTTAGAGAAAGCTTGAAGTTCCACGGATTGCGGGAGCCCTCAGCTTCTTCACACACCATCTCGTAATACCAGTCGTCTTTAGCCAGATCCGTGACGGGGACAGGATCCCAGGACAGGGACAGAGAGGTCTGATTCAGCGGGGTTAGTTTCAGACCTGTAGGTAGAGGCAGGTCTGCATGACAGCAAGAACTGGGTTAGATAAAATATCATCTTAATGTACAACTGTTGTAAATAAAGGTCAGGAGATCAGGACCAGACGAGGAAGCTGGGGGGATGCAGAGATATAATTAATTATGAATATGCAATATTATATTTAATTTTATAAGAAAGAGAAAGAGTTACCAAGTTTCTGTGTATAGAATTTAGCCTCAGGTCCTGGATATCCGGTGCCTCCGGGTCCGCTGCGACTTAACTGCACATAGGCGATGTACTGGGTCATTGGATAAAGATTCTCCAGCTTCACCCGAGAGCCAATCACTACACAGACACATCAACAAACATCACTACAACACTTTTTTTCATCCATTAAATCTCATTCCACACAATACACCTAATCAGTCATACACACGTGTTATTTAAACATCCCACTTGAGATTAATTTCCCCTTTTTATAATAACCTCCACCCTCCTGGGACAACTTTCCACTAGATTTTGTAAGATGGCTGTCGGGATTTTTGTTCATTCTGCTACATGAGCATTAGTATTAGCATCAGGCTGGTAGTGATGTTGGGATGTCGAGTGAGGAGGCTCCAGTGGCAGTTCATCCCAGAGGTGATTAGCTCTAGCCGAACTTCTTAACTAGTGAAAAACTGTCTATGGTATTGAGTCTCTGAAGCCATGGATTGTGTCATCTCCGGACATAAACCCAATAGAAAACTCTTGGACAATGGTGAAGAAGACAGGAGCAGTCTTCGGTTCATGATTTTCAGGAAGCAACTGAACAGGCATGGATTTAATGAGTAACACAAAAATACTGCAGATCTGGTCATCTGGACCCCGTGTGTCTCTTTGGGGTGCGTCCGGTGTCTGGGGACGGTTTCACTCTACCATGAAGAGGGTTCTGGCCTTGACTGGTGTTGATGGCTGTTTCTCTGAGGACTTGGCTTGGCTGCAGTTGTTCGATAGTTTAGGACTGGAATTTCCTACAAGTCTACCTGACTCTCCAATAACTACCAGGACTCCATATTAACATCAATTAACATCAACTGTTATGGCTGAACTGGCTGCCACCGAACACACACAGTATGAATACAGATCAATTCCTGGTTTCTGTTTCACCCAAATGAGGATGGGTTCCCTGTTGAATCTGGTTCCCCTCAAGGTTTCTTGCTATTGCCATCTCAGGGAGCTTTTCCTTGCCACTGTCGCCCTCGGCTTGTTCATCAGGGACTATCTGACCATTTTGGTGCATACATGTTCACATTCCATACAAACTTAATAATTCTTTTGATTGTGTAAAGCTGCAATGACAACTGTTAAAAGCGCCATACAAATAAAATTTTATTGAATTGAATATTGTGTAGGCTCCCCTTGTGCCGCTGGGGCAGCTTCTGCCCCTTGGGTTATGACCCCGCAAGACCTCTGGAGGGGACGGTGCTATAGTGTCAGGAACCATATGATGTTGACAGTGGATTCTTTCCCTATTAAATCTGGTTCCTCTCAAGGTTTCAGGGAGTTTTTCCTTGCCACCGTCGCCCTCCACTTGCTCATCAGGGACAATCTGATCATTTTAATTCATGCACATTTTCAGAATTTCTTTTGATTGTGTAAAGCTGCTTTGCGATAATGACCACTGTTAACCAAATAAAATGTATTAGCACTGAATTGAATTTGGGTCCTGTGGGTTGCCAGGTGGGGATCAGTCTTGTTTGTCTCATCCCCTGGGTGCTTGATGGGATTGGGACCTGGGGTGTCTGGAGGCCGGGTCGGTGGCCTTGGCCTGTTTGCCTGCTGGTCCCCATGCCTTTCTATCGTGGCCAGTATTGACATTTTTTCCCCCAGTGATTTGTCCTGCATTGGGTTTTGGACCAGACAGGTTGGCCTTTGGTCTCCACAGGCATAAATGAGTCTTTAATTTAAAAGATGTAAAAGACAAACAATTCCTGAAGACCGAAAATCATCCTGCCTTTTTTTTTTTTGCTCCCGACAGACGACAAAAGCATGACTACGGAAAAGTGACATCATTCACATTGTTGTTCATGGCCATCATAATTTTTTTTTGGATCTGAGAGTGATCAGAAAAAAAAAAATTTCACTCATCAAATAGATATTGTTAAACATTGTTTTGAATCTGAGGACACAATAGAAACCAGTCATGATGTGTAAGCTTTGACCTCTGACTTGTGGCTTCCATAGCGGGAACTGGGTAGAAGGGATTTACTGTGTATGTGTGTGTGTGTGTGTGTGTGTGTGTGTGTGTGTGTGTAAAAATAATAGCTACATAAAAGCTTGACTAAACAAAGCTACAGCAGGGAGAGAAGGCTGCTACCTTGCACCGTCTCCCACGTGGACGAATTGACCTGCTTGTAGGTGATGCTGACTGAGGAGACAGGTCCGTCCCCGGTGTACGAATCCTTATTGATCAACACTACCAGGTAGTTTGGCCCGCTGCTGTTCAGGGAAGGAGGGTACTGAGGCTGTGGAGGAACTGAAACATGAAGCACCATCAGGCATTTGACCTGCGAGTTCAGATCAGTTATCTAGTCTGAGGAAGAGATAAAGTCTAAGATCAGTCTTTCATCTGGAAGCTCTTCCTGGCGCCTTAAGATTTGATTAAAGATCTAGAAGAATTTCAGCAAGACGATAAGGACTTCTGAGCTGAGAACTGGGACAAGGAGAAAGGTTTTCGTTTAAACTTCAAGTTAAATCATCAAAAGATAAATCATCATAAAAATTTGCAATTTTAGCCCGAGTCTATAGACTTTGATCTCTGTGTTAGCGCAATAACACAATTCTTATACATTATAAGTCTGTGACTATGAAGGACGTTTAGTGTCCAACACAACTAATTACAGATGATCTCTAAGCTTAGAAGACCTCCGAGTGTAGCTCAGTCAACCCTCCAATGATGTCATCAGTGATGCTTCAAGATTAAAGGTCTCACCTTTAACAGTGACCATGAAGGTTTTCTCCACGCTGGTGGTCTTCACCTGACAGACCCAGCGTCCGGCGTCGTTCACCGTGATCTGGTCCACCCTGAACACTGAGGTACTCTGGTCACCCACTGTGTCCGTGTCCATGGGCTGAACAGTGACAGAGACAGAAAATGGCAATGAAAAGTGATTTTTGAGCCGTGTTTCCTTGCCAAGGTCAGTTTCAAAGCCCTGGTTCCTGCTAAATGCAAAAATAAAACTCCAACCTTTAACTAGTTCATGCCAATGAACGAGGCTCTTACGTATACGATGGTCTTGGACGGGTTGAGCAGGATGATTTCTCCATGCAAAGGTGCTGGTTGGCGTGTCACAGAGCAGTTGATGGTGGACGGGGCTCCAGCGTTCAGCTCTATATCTTCCAGATTGCTTATGATGACAGGAGCTTGATCTGGAATCAACCAAAAGTGGAGAAAAAAAAGATTTTATCATCCAGTTAGGTTGTGAATTTCTTTCATTTTTCTTTCGATTTTTTTTTTTTTAGTTTCGTTCTTGCCTTCTTTCTCACATCGGGCACCGTGCCTCCCAGGACACACGCAGCCTCTGAAGCGGTCACAACTGTCCTCGTCGCACTCACACTTCAGCTTGCAGCCAGCGCCGTAGTACCCGCGTGCACACTCTGCACAAATATATTATCATATATCACGATGAACTCCGATTTAGGAGAGTAAAATCCACCGAATTGTTCTCACCCTCGCTGCAGTTGAGACCCCTCCACCCTGAGGCGCACGAGCAGCCGTACGGGTCTCTGAGGCAGAACACCATTGAGCGGCACTTGCCGTCTCTACAGTGCTCCTTACACGCCTTCCCGAAGCGGCCCTCGCCACACACTGCACACGTACACACCATACGTGTAAAAACACGACAGAACTCGTATGGTAGATTTACAGAGCTGATTGTGTTACCTGTCTCACAGGTGCGACCCTTGAATCCGGGTGGACAGACGCACTCTCCTGTTTTATCATCACACACGCCTCCGTTAGTGCAGGCCGGGCATTGCTTTGTGCAATCAGAACCCCATAGGCCCTCCTTACAGCCTGAAAACACACACACGCTGAGTTTAATGCAGTATTTCACCATGGCACATTAAAGGAAGTTCCAGATGTGTGTGTGTGTGTGTGTGTGTGTGAGAGTGAAGCACTGACTCCTGACAATGAGGTGAGTGATGGCGGAGGTCGGAGCGCTTTCTGACATGTAGCGGATGGTGTAGAGTCCTGCATGAGACCTCTGCACATTGCTGATGAGGTAAGGAACTGAATCCGCGATGTCCTCTCTGGGCACCGAGTGCACGAACGACGGGTCTTTGTTCACGACGTTTTTATAGGACTGCAATGCTGTTTAAGGATGAGAAACAGGAATTACGTTAAATGCTTGTTTTTTTAATCCGATTTGTTTGTTCCAACTGTGCTGGAATGCATTCACACACACACACACACACACACACACACACACACACACACACACACACACACACACATACATATGGGTTGCTTTAATACTGAGGTGTGACGAACCAAGCAAAGCTACATAGAGATCTGATGATGGAGTACGCTTGACATACAGTACCGTGAGAGTCGTGCTGAGTATAAATGCCTTTAAACTGCGAATGAAAGACCATCACGTCAAATGATTCACATGTTTAGAAAAGTAGAAAACTGTCCAAAGAACCCCTGAGGAACACTTTTCTAAGAATGTCTGAATCAACTAGGTAACTGTCTGGAGTGCGTCATTAATCCAGTAATTTATCGAGTTCCTTTAGGAATATAGGAGGAAAATGTAATATCAAAGAGACACAACACACAGAAAAACCCATAGATTTTGTAATCTATGTACAAGAGATGGCCGAGAGTAAATCCAGGGTAATGTAAGAACAGCCACTGCTACACAAGTGCACTTCGAATTTGTTTATTTATTTATGTATTTGGAAAAATATAAACAAAAAAGATCCCGCCTTCTGCGTTATTATTGGTTTGAGTAATTTGGTCTCGTCAATGGTTGGTTAGAAAGCTTGCGCACAAAGGTGTTGTGTCTTGACAATACTTGTTCATTGTTTAATCTTAGTTTCAGTGTAAACTGAAATAATGTATAATTAAGTGATTTATACATAATAGTACTGATTAAACAGGGCTTAAAAGACCGGGAAATATAAAGGATTTGCAAAATATCCCAAATAAAAATTAATTTTTTTTTTCTTCGACATCATTTTTAACGAGAACATATTTTTTCTCGTCTGTGTATTTGTTTCTTTATATCCCTTTAGGGGTTCAGTAGAAATTAATAATCAATAAAGTAATAGTACCAATGATGAAGTTTCTAGCAACTATTATTTATGCATGTATGTATTTATTAATTTATATGTTTATTTGTTTGTTTGTTTGTTTAGTCGTTGCTGAACTTTTGCAAATTTCCAATAGATTACATAACCAAAAAACATAAAAGTGCACATGTGCATCTTGAAATAAGACTTCAATCAGAGTTCCACGTAAAACATTTAATTGTGAACTTTTTTATTCTTCTCTGCATCTTCTTGTCATAAAATCTGATTTCAAACCTCATTCGCTTTAGGATAAACTCCTTTCTGCACGAATCCAAAGAAATAAAATCGAATTGAATCGGTGTATCTTGCACACATACCCTCCTTGTAGATAATGGTGTCCTCTTCGGCCACTTTTCTCCTCGTGTACGTGATGGTCACGTTATCTCCGACGCTGGCCGTCACCGTGAGTGCCTCGGGGAGAAACGATGCTGAAAGATTTAACAAGTTCAACATTTGAGAGCAGGTCAACACTTCTAATTATGATGGAGAAAAATGGATGACTATTAAAAATAAACAAACCAACGCGGTGCTTTCTGCATGGCCAAGAATGACTACATAAAGAGGTGCATTTTGCCAGGAAATCCAAACCTACTGAGTGACAGATTTCATAAACCAACCCCCTACAGTCGGAGATGTTCTCATAGACTCCATGGGGGGCAAAGAGCAACAACTTGGACAGGAATAATGCAGCACTCAGAATTGGGCAATTTAGGACATGATGTTGGAGGTAAACCAGGGCTTGTCTGTTTGTTTTTCATGCTTACTCTTTTGCCCTTTAGGACATTCCAGTTTTAGTAGAAAATAAATGATCGCATGGAAATGTTGAACGTTGTGCATTTGTGGACAAGGTTGTGATAATTGGTTGGAAGAAGAAAAATAAATATGGAATTGTTCGACTGCCAAGTGATATCGCCTTCAGAGTCAAAGGAATCTCTCAGGTGTCAGTCATCATCTTCTAAACTACGTGGAATAATTTCTGCTAATGAGCTTGACACATACGCAGATCTTTCATGGGATTGAACAGGCAATTAAAATTTAAATTCCTAATATTGTATCTTCACCCCAACCAGGTCAAGTCCACCTCACAACATCAAAATGACCTCAATGTGACAATGTACTGTAATTATAACATATTTATTCCCATAAACCGATATGCACTCACCTTCGTTTAACATTTTGTACGTGTACACCTTGGCACTGTCTGAGCTTTTGACTTTACAAAAGAAAGCCCCGTATATGTTACTGCGAGTCTTCCAAGTGAAACTGGTTGCAGAGCGATATGTCGTGTCTGCTGCGGAACCGAGCGTGTTCATCTGAGGGAACTCATGGCCCAGGGCGAGCGAGGCCGGACCGGAGGACGTCCAGTCGCTGCTCACGCACAGAAGAGACGCGTCTCCTGAGGACACTACGGGATCTGGGTTTATCAGCGTCACGTCTGAGATGTCCAGAGTGCTACCTGAGACACAGTGAATTGCCGCTATTAAAGAAACATTATATAACAAAAATTGTTGTTCAATGGAAAAAATACAGAATTGTCCGACTGCCAAGTTCAAGTTCAAGCTTTATTGTCACTTCAACCATATACAGTTAGTACACAGTAACACGAAACAACGTTCCTCCAGAACCAAGGTGCTACATGCAACATACTTTTACAACATAAATTAACAGAAAACATTTTTGTATGTATTTCCATAACCTGATATGTACTCACCTTGTGTGGCACTTTTAACAATACATTACAACAATGTTAAAATGAATAGATTTGTATTGTAGCTTGGTCAATTTGTTCCTGATGAAGAAGTCATAGGTGATGGTGACAAGGACATGATATGAGCAAGAACCTTGAGGGGAACCAGACTCAAAAGGGAACGCATATAATAAATATTCTAGTCTTTAACTGTAATTAAAAGGTTGGTCTTTTTTTCCCCAAAAGAACAGTTGAATATAAGGGTCCAGGTTCGATTCCCACCTCTGGGTCTGTGTGCATGGAGTTTGCATCTTCTCCCTGTGCTTGATGGCTTTACTCTGGGTACTCCGGTTTCCTCCCACAGTCCAAAGACATGCCGATTAGGCTAATTGGTGCTTCCAAATTGCCCATAGTAAATGAATGAACTAAATGGTAAAAAATCCAATTTTAATCACCATTGGCATCCACACGCCCTACAGTAGTTGGACTACAGAGGTTCCTAGATCAATGGATGGATGATGTTTTAGTTACTAAACAGTCCACATTGTTGAGGTTTCCAGCAGTTCACTGATGGAGATTTGAGTAGAAATAACTTTAGAGTCTACACTTTCAAGTTAGCTATCACTACAGTTTCAAACGATTTATCTCCATGTCCTAAGGGCCTATTGTGATGACATTTGGTTGCTACCTTGTTAACTCCTACTACTTCGTATTTAGCCTTGTAGTTCAGGTGCAAAAAGAAATATGTGTATTACAGTAGGGAAACCAAAAATATCTGGCTGATTGACAACTGAATAAACGCTTAAAAGTCCATTCCAACTTGGAGGCTTGGCCACAAATCCAAATGTTAAGTTGCCAGGATAAGAACTTTCAGAGCAAATAAAGATTCCTGGGAAGAATCATGGGTCATATCTACAGAAGAGACAAATGGGCAGTAAAACAACTGGTTTATCTGATTTTTTTGACTCTATGAACCGCATGCAAACCCCTAGGCGGCTCTCTGTGGTCTGGCAACTGATAAGGTGCTATAAAAGCCACTACAGCAACAACCACAGGCCAAATCCTGGAACTATATACTATCAGGGTTTGGGGTCACCCATGGGATTTAAAGTCTTTGAGCACCAATAAGGAATTGTTTAGTGTCGCCACAGCCAACTAAACAAAACTTCAATATGAAGCTAAATTCTACAATGTTATGGTGGTTTTTACAGTATCTATCTATCTATGTATCTATCTATCTATCTATCTATCTATATATATATACACTATACTCTATCTGTATATATATATACACACTGCCGTTCAAAAGTTTTAGAACACCTTCTAACTCCATGATGGCTTCCGATTTTTATTTCTTTCTACATTGTAACGGAATGCTGAAGGCGTCCAAAAAATGCATGAATCTCCTTTGAACAGTTGATATTGAGATGTTTCTGCTACTCTGTAAAGACTTCATAACGCCTCTAATCTGAGGTGCTGTTAATTGGTCATTTTTCAGGCTGATAACTC
>JAOTQY010000028.1:3268342-3287984 GCA_026413445.1 Dolichallabes microphthalmus
GGAGAACATGCAAACTCCATGCACACAGAGACGGGAATCGAGCCTGCCTCGGGAATCGAACCCGGACCCTGGCGGTGCAAGGCAACAGTGCTAACCACTACACCACCGTGCCACCTGCATCAGTTATTTTTTATTTAAATTTTTTACACTTGGACTGTCTTCATTCCTATTACAGATTTTACAAAAAGACAGGATTCATTAATTTCTAGAAGTCCTGAGATTCGACCATGAAATTTTACATTAGAAAAACGGTTGATTAATTTCAGGACTAATTCCACCGTTTAAACCAGGTATTTACACTTTATCATAATTCATCTCTATATCTATATCTGGTCCATTTATGCTAGTGACAATTCACAATACATAAAATCAGATTTAACAAAAATGATAATTTAACGACTATTTAATGATCATCATTAATATCGTGGGTGTGTTCATGAAGCAAAACGCAAAAAATTAAGCGGGTGAGAGAACATTGACCAGATGAAGGCTTAGGTTTGGCTGGTGAGTGAGGAAATAGTGAAAGCGCAGCAGTAGCTCGTAGCAGTTCATTAACGCTCCATTCGTCTTGCCGAGACAGCGACTGATTAAATAATCAGTTATGCTTTGCCTAACTACTAGTCATTGTCTAAAATTCATGGGAAACGCTCACAAATCATCAACACATGTTGTTTTTGGTTCTTATCTTTAAGCTCAATTGCCGAGGAATTAAAGGGTTATCTGCCATGAAATTTGAGACAGACGTAGAACTGGTGGTAAATTGTTTCACGCACTGTATACATTAATGGTATGGGGGAAAATAGTTCAGCTGTGAAAGGGCAGTATGGAGAGCTTTGGATCTTATGTAAGAAAGGCAAAAGGAGAAAGTTCTTCAAGAAGCCTGAAGCAACACACTGGCTCGATACAGCAATAAGAAATACATTATTTTTGCATATATGAAGGCATCATTCTGTTGAATTGGTGGGACATCACTTAACCAGCCTAGTTTTACATTTTTTAAAATCACATTTAGTACCTAGTTCTGTCTTTTAGTTCACTTATTGCAGTTTCTTGATTGTCACCGTGAGACGTAGCGAAATAGATGTGGTTTGGAAATCTGAGCGAAATATCCAACTGCTATGCAAAACTAATACTCATAATATACAACACAAAGTGTATGATCTCAAATAAATTGTTTAGACTTATATATTAAAATATATAAGGAAGTACTTTACACCTGGCTTGAGCAACTTTGAGACAAGCGTTCAGAAAAAGTGTAGTATTCTGTAAGATGTTTTAACCAGATTTGAGCTGATTACACTGGGGCCGTTGGTGATAATATGGAGATAAGACTCCAGAGCTGGATTAATAAATGAAAAATGAATTGAAAAAAAAAAAAATTTTTAAAAGAAGACAATCTGCAAAGACAAGTAAATGCCGGGATATTTGTACCTCTAATCGAACTCATGGAGAAAGCCTTTTTTAAAAATTAAACTAGATGCCATGATTTACAAATAGAAAAAAAAAAAAATTATAAATTTCGCTCAATATCAAGGGTGTGCTCCATTATTTCTTTTATGTCATTATGTCTTTTTCTTCTTCATCCTGCCTAGTATAGTTAATCTATATAAAGAGTGAGCTGACTCTTGGCGTGAGTGCATGAGGCTAGAGAGGGGAAAAATATACTAAAGACTTAATTTAACTGAACATTGCATGCACATGATGGGGAAAAAAAACATCAATTGGACATATAGAATAAAAAACTACAAGAAAAATGTGGTGAAGCCACAACAAGTGACGTGTTGGTGATGAGATGCTCTGTAGTATAAAAATACATCTCTTTTAATTTAGATGCAATTCCTACATAATTGTCTCAAATTTCAAGACTAATAATAATCCTTAATTGCTCAGTAATTGGACTTGGACAAGGCGAAAAAAACAACAACATGTGTTGATCTTTTGTGAATCATAAGCAGTTTCCCATGAAACGGTTTCCCATGATTTTTAGTCAATAACTAACGATACAGCAGCAAGTCTAGAGCATTTTAGGTTTTTATTCCTGTGTTGTTTAAAAAGTCCATGCATTTCAGACTCCAACAACCTGACTGGGTGATGTATATTCCTGTATCATCGTATACAGTGCCACAGCATTACGGCTATGAATTCTCAGACAGAACTCCACCAAATCTCTCTCTCACACACACACACACACACACACAGAGCACAAATAATCAGCAGTTCCAAAGGCTGATCCCTAAAGCCTGCGTTCGCTTGTGATAATCAGTGGTTTATTAATGTCAGTTCGACCTGTAAGCGGTATATAAAACTGCTCAGGGTGAACTAATAAAAAGTTTCCCAGACTAAGCAGTCACTTAACTTGCCCTCATTGCTAAGTTCAATAAATCTAGGCTAAAACCCATATCCATTTGTATCACATGATTTGGTCTTTAATAGTCCATAATGTTTTTTTTCTCTCTTTTCTAGACGTCAACTCAGATGCTATTTACTAACTTAAGGATTAAACTAAGTAAACATGCCATCACGTGGGTGTCTAGTCGTTCCTAAGCAGATCTCTCTTCTCGTTTTCCGAGACGATACACAAAGGTCAATTATACATGAACTAACTAATTCAGACAAAACAAACCCAACGAAGGGAAAAAAAAACAGTCAAAGCAAATAATCTAAGGAAAACCCAAGAGTCAGTCATAGGCCCTTAAGTAGATAAAAGGAGAATAAATCAAACGAAATACAGGATTAAAGAAAACAGCATTTAAACCAACCTGTAAGGAAGCAGCCCAGCAGGCAGACAGCGACCGAGACAGGCAGGTAAGGCATATTTCCCCAACTGAGGGGCATGAACAAGTAGCGCGTGTACATCCACAGAGTTTCAGAGCGCAGAGACCCTGCGAAAAGCAAAAAGAAACATAGACATCCCTCCTCTATGACTGAAGGACTAGAACTCTCCCTTTCTCTCACTGCTCTGTCCAGGCACAGGGAGTAGAAGTTCCTTTTTCCTGTTTCCTCTCTCTCTCTCTCTCTCTCTCTTTTGCCAGTGAAGATGGGAAAGGCAGCAGGCCAAACAATTGCTTTTAATGAGGTGCAGCTCCTGCTTCAACCCTGAAGGGAGTGGTCCCCATGTTGACCTTAAACATAAAGGAGGGGACACAGAGAGAGAGAGAGAGAGAGAGAGAGAGAGAGAGAGAAAACAATGAAGCAAATGCCATCAAACATAATAGAGGTGTGGCATATATCACATAGAAGAACTTTGGATGAATGGGATTTATTCATGAAAGAAAAAGTTTTGGGGTGAGATGGACTCCAATTCCTTTTTTTAGCTTATAGCTCAGTGGTTTTCAACGCCCAGAGGTCTGTGAAGCATTGCCATGGAGGTCCAGGACTTTTTTAACTGGTTAAAGTGGTGAAACTCACAAAGTGCTTTACTGCACAGTGAAATTCTTTATTCTGTGTATATCCCAGCTTCACGTTAGTAAGATGAGGGTCCACAGGGTCAGTCATTATATACTGTAGCACCCCTGGAGCAGACAGGGTTAAGGGCACAACTGCGGCAACAGTTGGTGATCAAGCTGGGGATCAAACTGCACAAATCAGAGTCCCCACTGCCCCAATATATACACGGAGCAGTCATAAAATTCGTATTATCATATGAAAAAAAAGTTTTTAAATACAGTATTTGCCCAAATTACCTCTCCAGAAATAATGTTTTTATTTTTTATTTGTTTTTAATTATTATCCAAAAAGAAGACTTCTTCAAAGGCGGTCTCCACCAACTCATCCATTATTTGGAAAACTGTGTCGCCTTAGGTGGAGGATATGAAGGGAATGCCCAACATTCATTAACTTTATTTTTTTCTTAGCAATAATAACAATTTATGACCGCCCCTTGTAATAAACGTATATAAGAAATCCAAGCTCCAAAAGTCAACCCAGGCCTGATTTTCATCTGTCAGTGGAACACTCAGGAATAGAACGTTCTTTGGCTTTTCAAAGAATATTAACATGACAATTTTGAATTGTGTGGAATAATCTATACTCAAGCTGGCCAAAGAATATATTTATGAGTTAAATGAGTTTCTGGCTATAAAAACATTTGAGAACATGTCAGAAATGTCATATGTGCCATATGAAATGTCACGGATCCATTGCAGACCTTCAGATGACAAATCTGAGCTAACATATCCACATAATCTTACATATCTACATAATCTTATATATCTACATAATCTTACATATCCACATAATCTTACATATCCACATAATCTTAAATATCTACATAATCTTATACAGTATATCTACATAATGAAAGTACGTCTTACCCGAATACTTTTCCATGAATGCACTCTCGAATTAGCTTCAGTTGACCCTGTGGTCTTTTTTTTTCTAAAGCCTTGTGAAGTCTTTTTCAAAGCTTATAGATGACAGGAATGCACACTGAACCACAGCTGGACGTCTGTGTAACATCAGTGAAGAATTAGATCCGTGTTTAAGCCAGATATTTAGGGAAAGGATTTTGATTAAGATAGACTTGCATTACTAATGATCTCCATTAGCTTGATAGCACCAGGGAAAAGCTGAAGAAGAAAACATCAGACGCAAACCGTTGAGCTTTGTTAAGGGATAATGAAAAACATTGTGTACATCAGATTGTTTTTTGTTGTTGCCTAATCATTCCTGTGACATAATCAATGAACACAGAAGAAGTAGCGTAAAAACCGCGTAAGCCGTTCATAAATCTTCACCCCGCTCTAATGTCGTCTTCTTGAAAAATTGCGTTTCAGTGATAACATTCATCACACTTGAGAGACTAGTAGCAGACTGCCTACATAGCAACCCCCTCAACACATACTCAAGTACACACATTCATTTCTTCTACAGCTGGCCTCTGGCTTTTCCCATGTGTCCTCATAACTTCACATTTGTGTGAGCTTAAAGTATTCACTGAAGAATTTCACTGACAGCGTGTGTCTTAGGTTTTCTGTTTTTATGCCTTTCCCTGTCGGTATTTTTCCAAATGACTTCATGTACATCTGATTAACAAGCGAACATGTAAATCGAGTCGATTCAGCTTTACAGTGAACTATTGACAAGTATGAACTAGCAAGTATGATTCCAAGTTTTATAACTCATATACTCGCTCTATACTTAGGTACTGTAATACGTAATCACTGCTATAGTAAAACTATAACGTTTGTACCTGCAATAATGCAATTAAGACCAAAGACTAAGCTATTCAAGAACCTTCCACAAAGTGGAAGTGTGTCTTACACACTGTTATCTAAAGACACTTGAAAGAACGCTTGAAGCGGCCCCCAGCAGCCCAAGATTTGAAGGCAAAATGTGATATGGTTTCAAATGAAGTATATATATTGATGATAAAACTTTAAGGTACAAAAGGAATAACTGAGCAAAACAATGTGTTTTGATGAAATGTGGAATGATCATAAAAAAACAGGAGTGTAAATTCAAGCTCCAGTGGCTTTCAAGAAGACCGCCTTTAACCTGTATACAGGGTCGCAGGGGGCCTGGAGCCTATCCCAGGAGACTTAGGTCACGAGGTGGGGTACACCCTGGAAGGGGTGCCAATCCATAGCAAGGCACACTCATTCTCACACTATGGGCAATTCGGGAAAGCTGCATGTCTTTGGACTGTGGGAGGAAACCGGAGTACCTGGAGGAAACCCACCAAGCACAGGAAAACTCCATGCACACAGACCTGAGGTGGGAATCAAACCCAGACTTTACACCCAGTGACTTCCTCCACTTCCATTAATTGAAGAAAAACTCATTTACACACTACGGGCAATTTGATAATACCAATTATCCTACTCTGTATGTCTTTGGACTTTGGGAAGAAACCAGAGTTCCCTGAGGAATTAAACCCCAACTTCGCTCCCAGTGACTACTTTCTCTTCCATCACTGATGGGCTAAGCTCACAACCAACATTTATTTATATATATATATTTTTATTAGCAATAATAAAAAAATTTTGAGCACCCCTCGTAATATAAGTTATAATATGTAATAGCTCAAGCTCCAAAGTCAAACCAGGATTGACACAGACCCGAGGTGGGAAACAAACCCTGACCCTGGAGATCCAAGGCGACAATACCAACGACTAAGACATCATACTGGCCTTATAGAGAAAATTATATCACATAATGTCCAAAACCACATAACTTTTTTGCCAGAAATACAATTTATGCAATCTTGCTTTTTTATATTCCAAGGAACGGATTCTTCCTCTTCTAAATATTTTAAAAAGACATTCTTGTGGGAGGCTAGAGGGATTGTTCAAGGACAAGAAATAGTATCTGAATTGTGATTCCTGTATATGACTGATGGTGGGAGGAAATCTTCACTTCGGCTCTCGTTGTTATATAGTCGTAATGACATTGCGACATCATCAGCGTGTCAGGACAGCGCAGTTTCTGAAAGTTTTTTTTGACTTGGAGGAGATATTTCGTTTGACAAAGCAATATTTGTGCATGGACTAGCCTCAGCGGAATGTTCCTTAGCGGTTCTGTGGTAAGCTCACACTGTTCTCACCCCACCAACAGGAGTTCAAGTCCCACTTAGGCCATCTTCTTAGTTGGAGAAAGGGAAAAAACACAAAGCTCCTATCAGCGGGATGAAAATATGTATTTCAATTGAGAGATTAAACGCTAGAAATAAATATTGTTTGGGAGTCGTATTTGCGTCATTGTGTTACGGTTGTTATTTCAACTTAACATAGTCAACATTGTTCCAACGTTAGTTCTAACTTAATACCAACAGCGTCCTAAAGTTAATAAAATTGGCGTCACGACAACAACCACATAAATCCTGCTGGGTTGTATTTACCTAGACCTTTGTGTTTTGTGTGTGTGTGAAAATGTGCAAACATAAGCACCCTGCATTGTATATGATTTCCTATTTAATTACCTACTCAGTCAGAGAGCGATAGCGCTTCAATGACCTCGAACCATGTGTTCAATCCCTCCAACGCTGGACATCCCTGCTGCAACGGAAATGTCCGGAAACGGCACCACTAATGTGTGCAATTCCCAAATTTAGGCTTCACGATATAGGATGTCTGATTGGAGCCACGAGCTAAAATAAATTGTGTTTATTTGAAGCAGTGATTGGATTTGCGGTGTTAGAGGCCAACGAGAGTGCAGTGAGAAACTTTAGGTTGTATTTACATTCATGATCAGCCCTGGGCTTCTCTCAGCAAGGTTGGAAAAATATTCTCATGGACCTTTGACTCATGAGCGGAACAGGTTTAAGGAACTGGTGTTTAGACAGCGGTCTGTGTTTCTTCCTTTCTGTGTGTGTGTGTGTGTGTGTGTGTGTGTGTGTGGGTATAGAAGTTTATAAATGGGAGAAAGAGAAAAATAGGGAATGGTAGAAAAGGAGAAAGAGGAAGGGATGTTGGAGAAATAATTGCAGTTATTATAGCAGCTGTAGCAACATCAGCGGCGCTAACATGCTTTTCTCATGGACGGTTTCCATTTTAGGGCAGAGAAAGAAAATCTGTGAATGATGTAAAAAGAGATGAGATTTGGCTCAAATTCGTTCAATATGGAAAAGCGACTTATTTTAGATGACGTCCATGCTACAACTAACACTGGAATCATTTAGGAAATAGGGAAAAGGAAATATCTAAATCTAAAATCTAAAACCTGAGTCATATTTTAGCTCGAAATCATGTGTTAGACTGATTACAAGGGGCGTTCAGGTCAAACTGGGACTTGAGATGAAATTCCTGTTGAATGAAAGTGTAATAAAACACTTGTGATTGACATTAACGCAAGACTTCGGGCACAGTACAGTGAATGAGACCCCTAGCCATCATACAACATTGAATGGTGCAAACGTTTTAAAGAAGAAGGTTCGTCCATGAATGATGATCCCAGCCGAGGTGGCAGTCTGATCATGGCTCCAGCCATGAGGAAACTTTCTACCCTGATGGTGTCCAAGCACTAGTGAAACCCTGGGATAAGTGCATTAGTGTAGGAGGGGATTATATAGAGAATTAAAGGGAGTTTTTAATCTCATAAGTGTGTTCTGTTATTCTGCGCAATCAAAAGTCCCAGTTTTACATGAACTATCTTTGTAACATAAGTAATTATTCCATAGTGCCAGATTTGGAGTCATCTCGATCGACATAAATCACAGCATCATTTCCTGATTTTATTCACTCTTTCTGTAAAAAAAAAAATTAACTAGCTGTGCCCGCGACTTTGTTCGCGTGGAATTTAATTGCACACTCATAAGCACGCATAAACAAATAAACAGCAGCAAAAGTGCGTGGAATGAAGGTGTGAGATCGCATTTGTTAAGTAGATTTCAACCGCACACTCATAAACGCGTATTAAAAAACGTACAGCGCCACCTGTTGAATTTTGATATGAACCAATGATTTTTGTCAATGTTGACTTTTTTTAAAAATGATATACGAGTGTTTTCCATTTAAATTTAAAAGTACTATATCTTCTCGATTGCGAGGAAATAAAGCCTATATGTTACCTCAAGCTCTGCCAAATACACCTGTAAAAACCCTATTAAAATTCGTTCAGTAGTTTTAAGTGACGCATGCACAACAAACAGACAAACAAACAGACAAAAATTCCATCTTGATGTGTTCTATTACTCATCTCATGTCCCCCCAAATATTTTTTTTTGCAAATATTTGAAATGTACAGACATGCCAACTTTACAGTTTTATTACATGTATAGAACAGAAGATATGTTTAAAAAGTTTCCCGAATTACTGGCCCCACCACGTTGAGTATTTGGTGACATATAAAAAGGGAAGAGGAAAAATAGTGAGAAAGACTAGGGTGGAGTCGGAAAGCACAAAAACGAAAAGGTGATAAGGAGAGTCTCCTCAGGGTGGTGCGGAGGTCAAGGACCTCACTTCATGGCTGACGGTGTGGAGGGAACCGTAAGTCACTCAGCATTGCACAGGGTGGAGTTCCTCTCTGCTACCTCCATCACACCCAGTGAGGGCTTTGAGCCAGGAGCAGAGCTAAAGAGCGTACAGCTGTGCCTTGTCTGTCAGCGAATTCACCAGATCTCACAGTGCATGTGTCTAAGGGTGTGTCAAAAAAACTGAAGAAGTAAACGACAATTAGGTTATTCTACAGGAGACACATAGATGTGTATGGTGAGTGTCTAAATAATGAATATGAATGTATAGTAATATTTAGAAAAACTTTAGTAATTTAAAGAAAAACACACAGCGTTATAATTGTTTACATGGTAAAGATTTTAGGAAGGAAGGAGTCTCCAGTGTCAGATGTATATTTTATTTAAGAAGGTTATATTTTTGTCTTTAAATGAGTTCTCACTTACAGAAAACTCGATAGCAGGGAAACGTTTAAGCGTTCAGCAACTGCAGGTTTTTTGACTGACGTATTTGTTAAAGCCTAACGACTTCGCCAGGAAAAGACACAAAGCTCCTATAAGCTTATCCAGAAAAAAAGGGGCCTTAGGAGGAGATGGCTGCATTTCAAGTGGAAAATAAATACGCTGCCTACTTAAGCAGGCTGCTTCTAAATGAAACTAAACTACATTAAATGTTCTAAAGTATTTCACACTAAGAATGACAGAACAGTGTATATTTTCTGACACGTACCTAATTTTCACGGTGTATTTATGTGCTTGTGTTTCTATCCCAACTTAAGCAGGACAGCTGCCTGGGTGGGACAAGGCCAATGTGTACGATTGTTACCTGGAGGCCACTAAAACTTGACATGCTTTTGGCTGTACTTGTGCACTTTATGGACTGGAATATACAGTATGTTAGGGCCAATTACTTGAGCTTCAATAGAGAAGCTAGCTACAGATGGAGCGTGTAACTGTGAACAAAATATCCCCCAAAAAGATTGAAAAAAACAAACAAACAATAAATATGAAATTGTTTATTGTTTCTACCATTTTCCCAACAGCGACCAAGAGTCACAGCTGTTTCTAAAAGGGTACTGAAAGACTGAAGTGTTAGGATCACAAGGGGCTTTGCCATGTTTATAGTTTTTCAAGAGCAGTCTGAAATCAGAGAGTTGGGTAACAGTTCCCTCTTACAGTCAGCTGTGTATTTATTTGGACCCCCACTACCAAACCACTATCTGAAGTGCGAGCCAAAATGGATGCTTTACTTGTGGTTTGCACAAAGGAAAAGCAGCGTGCAGTGATTAGCTTTTTTTTTTTTTGGTCTGAGGGTGTATCTGGTGCCGAAACAACTAGCGGAAGAGTATAAATGGAAGTGTTTGAAAATCTGCAAACAAAATTTGGGATTTTGTGGAATTCTCAAGGGCCAGCATAGGAACATTATCTGCAACCATTTCTGCTTGTGAGCAGAAGGTTTATGCACAACTGCAAACCTTTAAAGGATCCTACACCTTGAGGTTCGCGGGACTCCAGAGGCACCAGCAGCCTGTTTGCTGCTTTGTAATGGCATTTTAGCAGCTGCTCTCTTAATCCGATGAATTTGTCTGGCTGAACCCTTCCTCATTCTGCCTTTATCTGCACGAACCTGTCTGTGCGCTGAATCAGCCACAAATGTCTTCACAGTACGGTGATCACGCTTAAGTTTTCGTGAAATATCTAATGTTTTCATTAATGTTTCCTGCTTAATAATGTGGAACAACCTTCTTCAGTATTTTTCTTTAATTGGGTTCATCTGGCAGACTAATTATCACACGGGTCTGAGATTCACTTCAGTGATCCAAAGAGCCCTGAGACGCAATACCATCCATGAGTTTAATTTAAAAACTAAACATTTAATGTTTATGACACTTACATCCAATCTGCATAATAATTTGGAACGTGGTGTATAAGAACAAAGATTCACTTCTTTTTTTGGATTTTCTTCCCAATTTAGTCATATTCAATCCTTCCCTTCACTAGTGGGTGCCCACATTAAGGCTGTTACTACTACCAGTCAGTCAGGAAGGGGCAGAAGGCCATCACGTGTTTCCTCCAAACCATGCGATGCCAGCCGATGCATCTTTTCGACCTGCATGCTTATACACCATTGGAGGCGGCGTAACACACTCGGAGGAGAGCGCTATCGACTTCTTCCGCTTGCGTGAGCTCACAGATGCCCATGAGTGGCTGTAGAGAAGTGCTAAGTGCCTCACATCCCACCCCACTCGTTCTAAGCTCTCGGCTGGCAGACGCTTAGGAATCGAACCAGCAATCTCCAGATGATAGGGCGAGGACTTTACGACTGCCCCATTCGGGGGCCCTGAAGATGAACTTCTGATGAAGCAATGACGAAAGCGATGCATTCGTGGCTCGCAGCTCAGGCTAAAACATTTTTAATGAGGCAATATGAAAGCTTGTTGAAGTGTATTGAAAAGCAAGGAGATTATGCCGAAAAATTATGTATTTGTCTTTTCTAATAGTTAATTAAAATAAATTCTACAGCATAATTTTTGACTTTCCCTCATAATACTGTAGGAAAAGTGAAAACTCATAACTTTACTAAACACCTAAACAAATACAAGAAATCTTTACAGCTTGTTAAAAATAAAACATTCCTTTGTAGTTGTATTCATTCCTCTGTAAAGTGTATGTTATACAGTATATATAAATGAGCAGGTAATGGGTGAGTGTTTACACCTGCTTGTGGTTTATCGCTGACAGTTTATGTGCTCTCTCTCGCTCTGTCTTTTGTTTCAAACTTGTCCTGGACTGAACTGAGCTGCACTGAAAAAAAAAAAAAAAAAGCCCTGCCTCCATAACCCCATCAGTTAAGGTTATTACATTCAGCGGTAAAGGTTTTAACCAAATCCCAAAAAAATGTACATTGTTAGATTGTGGACTGATGTTAACCACATAACTACAAAAAGAAAAGGACATTTCCATATTTCTGGGATCAAAGTTTTGAGTTTTTTTTAGGTTATAAAACCCACAGTGGCAACCCTGGCTTTGTTTGAGAGTAAAATCCCGAGCACTCCTACCACTTCTACTCCCATTATGTCTCCCACACCTCTGGCTTCTATCCATGGGAGGTGCTTGTGTAATGGGGAAAGGGTGAATATCATGTTTCTGAGAGGGGGGAAATACCCCTGCCACACACACAAATACACTCCAGTATCAGAAGCAATGTTAATAAAAGGGGAAAGAGAGGTTCTGATTGTGGGTAAGAGGATGAGAGCATCGTGAATCTGAGGAGAACACTGGGCAACCCCCTTCTCAGATAAAGCAAAGCGGAAACCAATAACATTAAAACAATAGTGTTATCGGCCACCGCTCTTCCTGCCTGCCATTAACCCCTTACTGCCCTGAGGCTCTGCAACATCTGGAAATTACACATCATGCCATTGTTTCCTAAAACATAATTCATCGACTAAACAGAACATTAATTCATAACAAAGAAAGTAAAATAAGGTGGCACTTGGAATGTGTGAAACATTACAAAAAAAAATGTTAAAGTCTTGTCTCAATATATTTTTTCACATAAGCCATGGTGCATGGTAGTCATCTCAATTTTACTGTAGGATTTACAATTAAGCATTTTTTTTTACATTGATTCAATTTAGTACATTCCAATCAGCCTTCATATAATTTTACCCAAAGATCCCAAAGTGCCACATTAACCCACAAATGTGTTTCCTCTTGAAGTCATAAAAAGCTATCTATTCACCTTAGAAAGATCCTAATCTAAATATTAACAGACATATTCCAGTATAAATATCCATAGTTCTGATTCATATACTCTTAAGTCTTTTCTACACCTCTACATCCATGCATTCACCATCAAAGAGCTGTCACAGATAAATCTCAGACAGACAGTGTTTTCTGTTTTTTGTTTTTTTTACCCACGGGCCCATGTCTAATCTCTACGGCACGTGCGCCATGCCTTTGGAATGTTGAGTAGGAGAGCATGGGAAGTGAGTCAGTGATGAAGCTGCAGAGTTGTAGCGGCGGCCGCGGCAGGCAGGCAGGAAGCGGTCCTCAGTTTTTGCTGCCCTGTAAAGCATCCATGAGGATCTTATTGTATTCAGAGAGCTGCTTGCTGACATTCTTCTTCACGGGCCGGTAATCGCTCTCCATGCCTTTAGAGGCGATGACTGGTGGTCGGGGGAAGTTAAAGAAAGATGGTGCGCGCTGGTAAATGAAACCACCTGTTTAAAATGTGACCCTTTAACCGTTATGGGTAAAGCACAAAAAAAGCTCAAACAGAATAAATATTTTTTGATAGAATGAAACCGAATACAAAAGTTCTGGAGAGACTTGAGTATAAGAACAAATTAATTATAACAAGGGATAGTTATATACGTATATTTACAGTACATTTGTGGTCAAACAATCAAGGAAAAGAATAAATTCTGATAGCCTGACAAGTGCATGCGTATTTTTGTGAGCTCGTTTGCTAGAGCAGAGTCAGGGCTTTACAGAAGCAGATGGTTGTGGATTTGAAGTTGTTTTTGCAGATTGCAGGCTAAAAACTGATTACTACATGTTCTATAAATGGACTGTGTACAGATCCCTGTGATTAATGTGAGCAAGTGTGAGCAATGTCAGAACGCAGAGGGTAGCACTGCCTTATCACAGATCCATGGTCAATGTTTTGTTCCTGAACTTTACTGTTTATGTGGAGCTTCCCATGCTCTTCCTCTAGTTTCTCTCAGGTTTCCTCCCACCTCACTAAATACTGTATATCGCTCAAAGTATGAATGAGGATAAGTCATAAATTATCCACACTCTAACTTTTTTAAAAAGACAAATACGAGTACGTAACGAGCACTGTTGATTGTTGAACATTTTTCCTGATAATGTTCCAATACTGGCCCTTGAGAATCCCAGAAAACTGTAAGCATCAATTTATTTTTCAATTTTGTTCACAGATATCGGAACGCTTCTGTTTATGCTCTTCTGTGAGCTGTTTTGGCACCAGGTACACCTTCAGACCACAGAAAACTAATCACTGCTCGTTGGTCTTCTTTCCTGCAAATCACAAGTGGGGCGAACATTTTTGTTCGCACCGCATTTACAAACGAGACGGTAGCCTTGAATGAAAAGCGCTGAGAAGACAGTGCCGCCAAGTGCCGGAAGTTTTTAATATAACCTCAGTGCGGATAATTTTTGACTCGACCCTTGTACATTTGTTGTCAAAAAAAGGAAAGCGAGCAGAGTCGGCACAGGATTGCTGATAAGCCTGACAAATTAACAGATATTTTTGTTAGCTAGTTTAGTAGTTCAGGACAGAGGCAGGGTTTTATAGAAGCACATGGTTTAAAGTTGTTTTTGCAGAACTGATTAATGCATGTTCTATAAATGGACTGTGTACAAATTTAAGTGTGATCAGTGTCAGAACACAGAGGGTGGCACTGCCTTATCACAGATCAAGGGTCAAAGTTTTGTTCCTGAACTTGACTGTTTATGTGGAGCTTCCCATGTTCTCCCTCTGGGTTCTCAACTAAGACTATGTACAGTAGATACCTGACCATGACATCCATATGGGGGTCTTACCTAAACTGAGCAAATCCCCAAGGCCATGCTTTTAAAAGCTAATGGAAAGCCTTGCCGGAAAAAAGGGGATGTTATTATAACATTAAAGAGACTAAACCTGGAATGGGAATATTTGCATGTGATGGTTAAGAGTCCTGAACTGTTTTAGCAATACTGTATAGGGTGCACTCCATTCATCCATCTAGGAACCTTTGAGGTCCAACTAGGTACTGTGGAGCCCAATGGTGACTTTTGTATTTATTCCTATTTATACAACCGTGGTAGAACCTCCAGTCAACATTCACACACTACAGGAAATTTGGGAACGACCAATTTGCCTAATCTTTGGACTGTGGGAGGAAACTGGAGTACCCGGAGGAAACCCACAAAGCACAGGGAGAACATGCAAACTCCATGCACGCAGACCTGATGCAGGAATCAAACACGGGACCTGGAGATGCAAGGCGATAGTGCTAACCACTAAGCCACAATATGGTGTGCACTGGCTATGCAAGATTGCACCTAGGTGTGCCTCTGCAATGGTCTTGTGATTCATTCAGGACTTTTCTGGAGGGGTAGAGTGGTGACTCAAATGGTTAAGGCTCTGAGTTACTGATTGTAAGGTTGGGGTTTTGTACCTCCAGTACCTCCAAGCTGCCACTTTTGAGGCCTTAAGCCAGGCTTTCAACACTCTCTGCTCTATGGGCGATTTATCCTGGCTGACCCTGCGCTCTGACCCCAGTTTCCTTACTGGATATGCAAAAAAAAGTAACTTCACTGTGCTGTATGGTGCGTGTGACCATGGTGCGAATAACTGAATCTTAATCTTAATATATTCCTGCCTTATGTTTGATCCACTACAACCGTGACCAGGACAAAGCTCTTGAAGATGAATGAAGGCAGAATTGTGCTGAGCGTGGATGCTGAACGAGCATTGTACTGTAATAAAGGATACATTCTTTCATAACAAAGTTGTTCTGCTCAAGGTGTTGCCACTTCCGCTCCAGATTTGTCAGCTGCACGAAAAATGACAGAAATTCATGTTACCATATTTATGATATTTCAGAAATGATCCCTGATGGTAAAAGCAATCTGTAAATCATACAGTACATTAACCAACACCAGCACAGAAGTGGCTTTTACTCTCTTCGACAAACCCAGATTACAGTATATTAATCGCCTATACAGTACAACTTTCCTACGGTAAATGCACATTTCTACATGCTCGATCTTTATATGAACTCTTTAATGCTGACTCAGATTTTCCGACGAGCTCCCGGGAGAGACGCTGCGGCGACGTTCCCTAAGAAAGGTTTTTATCGTAAGAAAAATGTTGCATATAGATTACGATGACTTTAAAATGGGTGTGTGAAATGTGCCAGCTAATTCAAGCACAACGGGTAAGTTAAGAGTATCTAAGGACATGATCGTCGGCAGAACGACGGTGTAAATTTGCTGGCTGGACAGAACCATTTCCTTCGTAGATAGGCACGGAGCTGTGCTGCCAAGACTGTTGTGAAGACTGTGAGCCTGGACCTTTACCCTATATAAGAGCACAGGCATCAGGAAATGAGACCCCACCCAGAAATAATGTGGCGGTGGGACACAATAAAGTCACTCCCTGGGTGTTGACACAAACATGTAGAGTAAAGGAATTAGTTTAATGAAATGGTGAGGTTAGGAGGAAATACCTACAAAATTATTTATATTTTAGTATTAATTTAAAAAAATTGTACTGATGCTGCAAGTCCAAGTGTGTGTGTGTGTGTGTGTGTGTGTGTGTGTGTGTGTGTGTGTGTGTGTGTGTCTGACCTGTGCGTGAGTCTCGTTCTCCAGTAACTGTGCTGCAAGAGTTTCGTATTCCTGATTCATCTTGTGATTGAACTTCTTGAAGGCGTCTCTCCTTTCTGTTAGAGACACTCGTTCTTCTTGCAACATCTAAAAAAAACACGTCCAGGACAAACATAAACCTCAAGAAATGATGAGTTCCCTAATCTGATTGGTTTGAAGGTTTATACTATGAGAGGGCAGATGCAATACATTACGGTTTCTATAATAATAACAACTCAAACGTCACGTTAACAGGTTTAAGATGTTTCTTGCTTTTTTCGCAAGATTATCACCGCTCGTAACCTTTCCTTGCTGATTTGGAATGATGATGAGGAATTAGATTTTCTGTGTCCTTGATTTTCTATGTCCTGTTATTTTAGGAACATATACACTGCAAAATTTCACAGCAATTCAATCTGACCCTAATTCCCAAATCAGTCAACTCGAAATGTGACTTGTCAAAAACTATACAAATCATAATGACTATTTATGTATTGTTTGAAATCGTTTTTTATCAGAATCGTATATATATATGCCCGTCAGCTACTTTCCACATAGGAATCAATCAGAAGCTACTAATGGGAGACGTCTCAGAAAACAAAACAAAACATAAAAAAAGCATCCTGTTTTAGACAAAATGCCCTTGGTGAGTTAAGTGCCTTGGGTCGTGGAGAAAAACTCAACTCTTTACTGATATCCATGTTTATGCTACAAAGGGCTGGAGTTACTATCAGAGGAAACGTGTGTGTCACTGAACACTGCCTGCTAACGAGAGGAAAAGGCAAAATGAAATACAGATTCTTCCTGAGAAGGCAGGATTTATGAGGAGAGAGATGCTTATCTCGGGTCATCACGGCTAAACTACTTTAAAGCGTAAAGACATCCAGTGAACATAAAAAAAATAAATAAAAAAAACACACACACACACACTGTTGTCCTACACACAGCAGGGAATTAGGCAGCTACCTTCATCTTCTGCTCTCCGGAGGATTTCAGGGCGTCCAGATCTCTGTACGTCTTCAGTCCTTCGGTCATCTCCTGGATCTTTTCTTTTAGAGAGTTCATCTCGGTCTGCACTTTCCCTTCCAGTCGCTCGACGTTCAGCAGGTCCTGCTGCAGACGCTCGCATTCTGTACACAGAAACACCACGTTTATTTCTATACCTACTCACGATAAAAGAAACAGCCTGAAGCACAGATATCATCTTTCACCTCAGGATCTGTTTCAACCATGAATATGAGAATAATTGTCTGAAAACTTGGATTATCAGAAACGTCCCCATAGAGTACTAGTGCTGAACCTGCACTTCACTTGACCAGCACCGCGTTTTCTGATACAGGGCAAAAGGCCACAAGAGGCATGAGAGCACATGTGTTACAATGCAAGGGTGTTATACAACGCTAAGTGGAGCGATGATTAAATGCCTTTAGAAGCTGCTAATGTATAAAAGTATTGTTATACAACATAGAAGCTAAGTGAAATCATTATGTGTAGCCCGCCCCCCCCGACTGGAAATGCTCTCTAGTGGCTGGTTCTTCAGTTTGCACAGCTAGGTTTGGGGAGACAGGAAGGGGAAAAGGGCCAGTTCCTCCTGATAGGCAACAGGCCCGCTTCTGTGTTTGGAGAGAGAGAGAGAGAGAGAGAGAGAGAGAGAGAGAGAGAGAGAGAGAGAAAGGTGCATGGTGTGTGTGCGTGTAGTAGGTAGTGTGTAATCTAAATGCCCTGTCAGCATTTCTGAGCATTCTCTGCTGCTTCCTCCTCTTGGGGTTTTTCTTTTGCCCAAAACCTGAGCCAACTGTCTCCCACACACACACAGACATACATACACACACAAACACCAAGGCAAAGGCCACTTTACACAGACTGTTTTGTGATGAATATCTTAGACAGGGTTTCAGAAAATATGTACACAGCAGCAATACGGTATTCCAGTTGTTTAATAAAGCTAATCATGTGCTTGTTCTGCACGTTTACCTCCACACACACACACACACGCTCGACAACTCTTATTTTTACTGATCTTTCCATCATCTTATATAGACACACAGTAGCTTTAAAAAACTGGCTGATTTATTCGAGATACAAATTTTCCTGAAGTGTTTATTTATTTGGTATCATCGATAGGCAGAGACATACTGTACATTACAGTATCGAGTCCCTCTATAGTGTTTCTTTACATTTGCAATCAACTTTTCTCCTCCAATCAGCTTGTTGTTGGTAATTAATGTCACATGGTCTTGGTAGTGTGGTTTAAAAAGCAGACTAGATCCCAGACTAGATCCCTGGATGAAAAAAGTCTTCCATCTTTCAGCGGCTTTGGTTCTCTAGACCTGAACGATCACGGTTTTTGCAGCAGATCAGCATGAGTTTATGGACATTACTGAATCGGGATCAGGTCATCGGATCAGAAACTACTTACAGGCAGCAGATATGATTTTACAGCATGTAGATGAATTGAAACGCCAAACATTTCCTGGCTGCTACAGTATCTCTGTAAATTCATGTTTCCACCAAACCGTTTATTTACATATAAAAAAACAAACCCACCCTGAAATGTGAACTTTCCTAATGAACACCATTAAATGCATTAGCATTAGACAAATTCGTCCCTGCAGGTTTTCTTCTGGTCTCCAGCAGCCTCTTCCTTTACAGCCAATCTGCACGGCATTCCCCTTTTTTGCTGCTTTTCAGCAGGCTATGAAAGTGCACTGCTCGAAGATAAACAAACAGGGTGCGGAGGAACAATGCCTGGTGGTCCCGAGAATAGAGCACGGCAGAGGAAATGGGGCGGCACTGCGGAGATAAGACGATACCGAGGAGTGGGAGGGATCCCGCAGCTCCAAGGTGTCTCACACAAAGAAAGGAAAGCCTCTTGGCAGAGCTTCAGCCCACTATTTAGACACACACGTAGCAGGGAGTGAAGGAGAAGGATGTGGAACTGGGGAGTGGACATGAGCAGTGTAACTGACCGTTTGGTCACCTTGAGTCGTTTTTTTTAATTAGCTTTCTCTTGGGACTCGAGCATGTGTGGCCGTTCCTCCCTTTATTATTACAGGTCATGTGCAATGGCGGCAAAGATCTATTGTATCGTACAAAAGGGCTAATTAGGCTGGAACATGTGGCCTTAATGCATTCAGTCGCTCCACTAATTATGACGGGTACAAAAACAAAAACATTCCATGCAAAATTTAAAGCCTGCTGTCAGCATACAGTATATAGAGAATTATTATCATTACAAATTTTTTTTTCTCTTTAGTTGGGCGCCCTGGTGCAGCGCCCGTAGAGAGGGGGGTACTGTAAGGGTCAGCCCCTAGATGGCGCCAAAGCGCCCGTTTAGTTTTGGTTTGTAGTTTTTCTTATGTTCAGTGTTTG
>JAOTQY010000028.1:3321545-3333795 GCA_026413445.1 Dolichallabes microphthalmus
GATCAGAAACATTTTGTGTGACAAACATGCAAAAGAATAAGAAATCAGGAGGGGGGCAAATAGTTTTTCACACCACTTTATGTATCATGATAAATATGTCGGGTAATAAACTAAAAATGAAACGGTATGTTGCATTTTATGTAGTTTAACAACTACAGTACATAACAGACTTTAGTTTGACTTCTTGTTTTTATTCTAATAATCAAATACAGTAAATACATCAAAAATACATTACAAAGCAAAATTACTTAAATCGTAATCTACAGTTTACAATTTTGAACATTTTAATATTGAATCAGTGTGCAGTTTTGTTTTCGAAAGATCTTAGTTGTTAGAAATGTCATTATGCTCCATGTAGTACTTGGGAATTTTATATCCAGGTTGTGTGTAAAATAAATTTTGTACATATAAATGCTAAATATTGTTAATGTTATAATATGCCCTCCTGATAATAAAGATTTGTAGTTAAGTGTGTATCTAACATGTGACAATTTCATTCTTGTTGTTCAGTTCCCAGAGCTCCAGAAATTGACGTCCAGGACTGTATGGTGATGGACAATGCAGTGACCATCATCTGGAGGATGCCGGTGGAGGACAGCAAGATCGACCATTACATCCTCGAGTATAGAAAAACTAACCACGAGGGTCTGGCTCGGGTCAAGGATGAGCACCAGTGGGAGATTGTGGACAACATTAAGAGCACAGAGTACACCCTGACGGGTACAGACACAGAGCACACTGCAGTGACACACACATACACACACACCATGCTCGTCAGAACTGTTCGCACCCTTTACAAATATGATTGTATCAAATAAACATTACATAGAATAACTTAAAATTTCAAGTTGAAATGTATAACACAGGCCTTGCATGAAAGACTAGAGTAATATTATAGTACATTTCATATTATAAAGTACATATACTGTACAGTATATTATATAAGATTATAGTAAGCTACTAGTCTTGTTAAACATATTAATTGCAAGGGTGCTGATTAAGAAATGGTGGTGTTTAAATGTAGAAACATTATTCTTATTATATATTATTAAACATTACTCTTATTTTATGTATCATTTACTGATGTATTATGTTTGTATATCACTAATTAGATGTAGTATTATTTTATTTTCCATGTTTTGCATAAATGTCTCTTTAAATTTTCTTGAGGGGTGTCAATAATTAATTTTGCTATTATACTTTTATACTAAGAAGTCGATAAAATTGCCGCACTCTTATTTTCAGGTTTAAAGTTTGATTCCAAATTCATGAACTTCAGAGTTCGAGCTTGTAACAAAGCAGCAGCTGGAGATTATTCTGATCCTGTCACATTGGAAACCAGAGGTAAAGACACCATATACTGTACAGTATAATATACATTTTAAACAATCAGGCTAACAACTGTTACGTAAGAAGAAGGCATGACCTCTGTGCCTGTCAGCCACAATGAAGGAGCTAAAACATTAAAATCAACCGGTATTGCATTCATATTGATTCATCACTGTTCTTTATTGCAGCGTTCAACTTCAACTTTGACTCAACGTCCTCACACCTGAACCTGAAGGTGGAGGAGAGCAGTGTGGAGTGGGACCCACAGGGAGGCAAAGCCCTGGACAGTAAGGTCAAAGGGAAGGAGAACAAGGGCAGGTACTGTATGTGCTCGTATTCACTATCACTATAACATCACTACTGATATTTCAAGATTAATATTGTACTGTATATTTACACTGCTAAACACATACTACTGATGTTCGATAGTTAAGTAATTAAGGGTTTTAATAACTACACTGATTTCAAAAATGAAATCAGTTTTTAATGAAGTTTTTAATTTTACTCTTAATGCCTAATTGTAAAAAATATCTTGAAAGTTATGTAATTCCCATTATGCAACACTACTGTTCTGTTGACAATATACAGGACACGCCTGGCCAAAAAAGACATGCACTGTAATATGTTGTTCAATCACCCTTATCTTTGATTACGGCACACAACGTGTTGGTCAGTTCATGTGTGAACATGATTCCTCATTCTCCCAAAAATCACTCTTTTATAATTTGAGTCCTGGAATATGCCCCATGCCATCAGGGAAGATCCAAATAAAGATCCATTACTGACCCAACCTGGTCACTCAGTTCATGCAGGTCTTCGGCTGACTTTATTTTATTGCCACATAACGTTGCTGAGCCTAGACCAGTCCAAATGAAGCAACCCCAGATCATAACACTGCCTCCAGAGTGGGCACTATGCATGATGAGTCCATCACTTCATCTGAGTCCATTCTTTCCCTGATGCACCATCGCTCTTAAATATGGTCAGTCTGAACTCATCAGTCAACATGATACTTTTTTCAAATCAAATAAAAGCCTTGATTAGTCTCCCTCGCACATGGATTTATTATGGCCACACAGCTGTTTAGTTCCAGTCCTGTTCGTTCTCATCACAGTTTGTGTGGAATTAATAAATTTTCACTATTAAAAATAGCTGTGATTTCTACCGTAGGTTTCTTATGAAGCATGAAGCTGTTCATGTTGCATCTACTGCATTTCTCGCATTTCTTTACTTTCTTTATAGTATTAGGATGATTAAATTTGAAGCAGCCAATCAGAATTGAATATTTTCTGTAGTCATAAACTAGGTTTAATGAATATTGAGTTAAATAATATTTACAGTCTTGATTTTGAGGAGTCTGCTGGTTCTCATTATCGCTGGAAAATGGGTTCATAATTTATTAAAGCTCATCATTTATTAAAACTGTATGTTCCCTTTTCATCTCAGCTCTTCCTGGGATCTCAATGAGGAACTTTAAATGTTACTATTTTCACAACTGTATTATTTCTGTGGCTCGCTTAGGTTTTAATATGTTTAACCTTATTATTATTTTTTTTTCCTTTCTGCTTCCGCACTAAGTTTCTGAGGCATTTTCTTTTATTTACACGTCCCTTTTTTTCACCAACAGTGCACACCTTACTAATCTGAAGAACATGACAAGGTGATTGTGTGTTTCTGGCCCTTTAGAGCATTACTAGTTCCCCTAGTTTCTTCTTCTTCTAGCATGGTGTTCTTGGGATTTGGTGTTGGCAGAAACGGACAGTCGTTATAACCTTCATGGGGGACGTGGTTCAGAAGAAAAAAAATGACAGGATTAGCCGGATAACCTTTTGTCTTTAAACTTTAACTTTTTTTAAACGCATGAAAAATTCATTGAAGAATAAATAGATTTTACAAAGTTGGTTCATTTGGAAGGTTATCTGGCTAACTTTGTTATACTGAATCCCATAGATGAGAAGTGTGCTAGTTTGCTGTTTGCATAGAACAATAACTGATAACATGTATGTGTGTGTGTTTGCTGAATCTGACAGTCATTTCTAGATGGAGAACATCCTTAAGTACTGTATATTATGTTATTATTAACAAATGATCAGTTTTCTCTCGTGCCTCCATCTATAACTGGCGCTATTACTGACTCTTTCTTCTGGTTCTAGGGTGCTCCTTTATATTGTATTCTCTCTTTAAAGAAATGGTGGCAAGATAATAGCCTTTTTTTTTTTTTTAATACTTTGCGCCCAAAGCAGTAAACTCCTCGTGTTAATCTTTTCCATGCTCACATCTTTATAACTTTGGTGAGTAAACAGTCTATTAAAAATCAAGACCTCATTCGTGTTTTCGCCATCAGTCATTCTGCTGTAGAAAACAGCATTCAGGACATGTCATTAATGTCATCACAAACCATCACTCTCTAATGGTAAGAATACGATCAGCACAGTACAATTTCGGGAGTTCCTGGGAGGCCAGCGTTTTAGGTATAAAGCAGGCAGTTTGATCATGGCTCCAGTATACTGAGAAATCTGTCTATCTTGATGTATCCAAGTGCTAGTAAAATGCTGGGATAAGTGCATTAGTGTAGCAGGGGGTTATGTAGAGAAATAACGATAGATTTTATTCTCATAACTGTGTTCTGTTATTCTGCACAACCAAAAGTCCTAGTTTGACTTGAAGAAATGAATAATTGATCTGATCCTGCGCCACCATATGACGCTCAGGGTGTTTCCTGCTTGGCAGTCATAGAGCTGTTTCGTGTCATGTGATCAAGATTATGGACACACCCACCAAGCTCTTGCATCTGTCATTCCACAAAGAAAGCGGCCCAGAATTCCCTGCGGGATTCCAAAATTGCTTAGCCATATTCGCACGTCAAAAACAATGTGATCCTGTTTGCTTAAAAAGAAATTCCAACTGACACAGCTTCCACAATTTCACCACATCAACCACATCAGACAATAAATGAACAGTGAAAAAAATAAATATGATCTTAATGGAGTACTCTCATCCTCTATCCATTGCTGCTGAATGATACTGTACTGTATGTGTTGCTACTACAGACAACGATTTTGAGACAATTCCCTCCCTCTGAGGAAAAAGAAAGAAATGCAGCACTCAATTATAACAGAAATCTAAGAGCAGTTGTTAAACTTTTATATGAAGCTTGTTGGCTTTTATAAAGAATTTATAATCTAGCATTCAATGAGAAGAATCGATTGATTGCCACAAATCACATTGATTCACGTTGATCCCACAAAATTTTGAGAACATGCTGATAACTGGATCTTTGTAAGAACAGCTTTGAGTGTTAGTCTTTCAGTTTAAGCATTTAATTGTTATTATATAACTATGTACTTTACGTTTCAACTAAGTTTAACATCTGCTCTTAAACTTTCTTGCTAAGAGATATAGTAAACAGAGTTTCTGTTCATTCTCATCGTTCTCTTTGGTATTTACACATTCACTACAGGGACAAAATTGTTTGACCTGCAATAGCATTGTATCACACATCACACAATTATTGTATTATGTCAACACATACTCTTCAATATGTAGTTGTTCGCCCTTTTTTCCAGCTCTTCTTGGAAGGCTGTCCACCAGATTTTGGTGTGTTTCTGTAGAGCATTTATGAGGTCAGGCACTGATTTTGGATGTGAAGGCCTGACTCTCCACTCTCCACCTCCATTCCAGTTCATCCCAAAGGTGCTGGATGGGGTTGAGGTCAAGGCTCTGTGCGGGCCAGTCGAGTTCTTCCACACCGAAGACATCAAACCATGTCTTTATAGTCCTTGCTTTGTTGACCTTCTCCAAACTGTTGCAACAAAGCTAATAAAAAGCATATCATGGTCTAAGATGTCTTTGCATGAAGATTTCCCTTCGCTGGGGATAAGGGGCCTGATTGTCAGTAATTGGCTAAATACTTTTGTGTACGTGCTGGATAGAGATTAGTTCACAAACTCTGGACTATTCCTTTAAGATCACCCTCAGAGATCAAACTTCCAATAAGGTTTTGCTTTTGTTGCTTGCAAGATCCATGTGAGTTTGTTTATTTCAGCATTTTTTTTTTACACATATAATCATCCATCTGAAGCCCCATGTGCCTGCATCTCTTCTTTCATAAAAGTGCTCTTACTAACAAAAAAAATGCCAAAATATCCTTTCTAAATATGCTGTTGCCATTTCTTTTCTTTACTGCTTCTGTGTTTTATCTTATCAGCCATGTCTTGGGTGTTTTTTTGCAATTGAATCAGCATGTGTGTTAGCGTTAGTGTTTGCGGTCCATAAATCCCAGACGGATATTTGTGTGCCGTAAGCTGCCTTCATGGCCTGAATGTATTTTTTGTTTTGTTGACGGTTACAGAAGTGGAACTCCATCTCCGAAAAGAGCGCCGACTGCTCGCTCACCAGCTCCGAGGGGAGGCAGAGATCGGTTTACTGGAGAGTCGTACACAGTACTGGGTATTCAGCCTGTACCTATAGAACTCATTTACACAAGCAATAATAGTCATTAAAGAAAAAAGGGGGAACAAACTACACCATTTACTGTATATCTTTCCAATATTAAAACACTGTATTGCAGTGAATAATAAATATTTATGTTGTGTGTCTTTTTCTGTGCTCAGGTGACACCAGTATTGATTCTGGTCAGCACTACTGGGAGGTGAAAGCCCTGAAAGATTGCAAGTCCTATAGCATGGGTGTAGCCTTTAAGAACCTGGGCAAGTTCGATCAGTTGGGCAAAACCAACACCACCTGGTGCATCCATGTCAATAACTGGCTCCAGAACTCCTTCGCAGCCAAACACAACAACAAGGCAAAGACTTTGGAGATGGCAGTACCAGAGAGGATAGGAGTTTACTGTGACCTTGACGGAGGTACGATTAATTTTGTTCAGACACAAATAAACTGCCATGCTTTGTTTAAAAAACATGTCTTTTTAAAACCTTGGTTAAAGAAGCAAATGTGAGATTTTCAATGTTTACTTTTTGAGAACTGTCAATCGATATATAATGTAAAATTGAAATAAAATGGACAAATCAAGACAGAAAAATTACTAAATGACAAGTGAAATGTTTTTTAACAAAGTACAGTACACTGTCTGGCCTTTTGCTGTAATGTCCAGTTCTTGTGTGAAACTCATTCCTCATACTCTCAGAACCGGTTTTTCACAACTTGAGTCCTGGAATGTGCCCATCTTAGTGGTTAGCACTGTTGCCTTGCACCTGCAGGTCCTGGGTTCGATTCCCATGTGGGGTCTTTGCGCAATATTGCATGCTCTCCCTGTGCTTGATGGGTTTCCTCCAGGTTTACCTGTTTCCTCCCACAGTACAAAAACATGCAGATTAGGCTAATTAGCGTTCTCAAATTGCCCGTAGTTTGTGAATGTGCGTGTAAATGTTGACCGGAGGCCCTGCCACCAAATCCTAGTTGGATTACATGGATGGGTGGATGGATGGAATATGTCCATACCATGCTGGAAGAAAAACTCCATAGATGTGATAACCTGGTCATTCAGCACATTTGGGTCAACAGCTGACTTCATTTATTGCCACATAACGTTGCTGGGCCTAGACCTGTCCAACCGAAGCATTCGCTTCATGTGCTTCCCTTCTTAGCCTGACGCACCCATCTTTTTGGAACAGGCTCAATCTGAACTCATCAGACCATATCTTTCTCCATTGCTACAATCTTTCTGCTTCCTAGAAAATGTCTCACTAAGAAGTGTTCTGCTTATGATCCAACAGCTGTTTAGTTCCAATTCATAATCCAATTCCCGAAATGTTTTCCAGGAAATAAATTGATTAGATTTTCCTGGCAGTGTTTTAGTTAAAGAGTGTGTAGACTTGTGCAACCAGGTAGTTTTTTTCCCTCTAAAATGTTCCTGTTTTTTAACATTTTCGAACTGACATGATTTATTTTGTCCAATACAAAAACCAGCTGTTTTAACCCATAAGAGAACACACATAAATCTCCATTAAGGGGCATCATGTTTGGCCAGATAAACCACGCGGAACACATTTTGATAGATGTCACATGACTTTCATCCCTGACATTTTTATGGTTAAATGCTACAGTATGTGTCATATGTCACAGTGATATTTTCTTAATTTGTTTTATATCTATTTGTTCAAGAAGTGCAGTCAGAACAGGTTTGATATAAAATATCGTATTAGAATTGATAAATAGAATGAAACTTAAATTTTAAAATGGCCTACAGTAGTTGTGTCACATGTGCTACCCAGGCACGCCACTTTTTTGGAAATGATGTCATGGATACGCAAATTTACAGAATGTCTCATGACCGCCCCAGGATGTTTATTACATGTCGCCTCGGGATTTATTCATTTCAGGCATTCCAAATTTTTTATAGTATTTGGAATGCCTGAAATGAATAAATTACTGATATTTTGTCCATTAATATGTCTTCATTAAATATCTAATTCTCTCCTAATAACCTCCAGGAGCTAGAGGAGATTCTATCTCTTGCCTCATATATGGTTTCTAGGGCTATTGGACACCTATAGATCGAGTATCCGGTGACTCTAGGAGTAATGTATGAATAAAAGAAGACTCGCGAGCCCTTTTCAGGCCTGCCTGCTTTGTCGAGACTTGTTCTTTTCATATCCCGTTTCAGCAGAATGACCACAGATTAGACTTTCACATAATCTGAAAGCTCCTTTTGTGTCTTTTCCGATTCCAGGTCAGCTGTCGTTTTACAACGCGGAAAGCAAACAGCTGCTTCACTCGTTCAAGACGAAGTTCACTCAACCCGTTGTGCCGGCCTTTATGGTGAGTCACATGACCTTCTCACACCTGCCCTTGTAGTCAGACATCATGCTAATAGAATATCACGTTGTAATTACGGGGCAATTCAGGTTGCTTTAATGTAATTGTAGCTAATTGTGGTTAGCTGGTGAAACTGGAGATGTGTGTCATTACGTTATACTACAGCAAGCATGAGCTTGGGCTATATGTAGATGTGTAAAATTAAACAAGACTTTTATATACAGTACATTACCCTGGGCTGCAGGTATAAATTGTTCTCTGCATCCATTGGGTGGTAATTGAACCCGGGCCTTACAGGAAAACTACTGTACCACTGAGCCACCAATGCACTGAGGATACACTGTAATAACCCTAAAGACCTGATACTGTATAACCTGAAAGACTTCACCTTTCCGCTTTCTATGCTGCAGGTGTGGTGTGGCGGCTTGAGCCTGTCGACTGGTTTACAGGTTCCCAGTGCGGTTAGAAGCTTGCAGAAGGCTGAAAACGGGCTGGCGGGATCAAACACCAGTCTGAACAGCATGGCACAATAGACTACATTCGAAAACTACAAATATTACTGATTCAAGCTGATTTAGGACTGGCTTCCTCTGTAACACATCCCCGATCAGCAGCAAAGAGCAACCTGTATGACCTGCTTCCTGCTTCATGGGGAATAAATCGTTCAGCATTGGAATACTGTGAAGCACCATGGGAAACAAAATCTCTCACTGGCAAGCCTGGATTTCTCCAAGATAGAGATAGAGGAGAGCTGCCTCTTTCTGTTTGTCTTTCTGTTTCTCATCAGATACGAAATTCTAGCAGCGTTATCAGGGATTATCTGAGTGCACTTTCCCCCCCTAATTCATTTTAGGTTTTCTTTTCTTTTTGTAATGATTTCATGTCTGAAATGACATTAATCTGGAATGACAGATTCTGTCTTTTATGCTTTGATGTGTTGTATTATTTTTTCCGTTTCGTCTATGCGTGTACGAGTACGTACTGTGAGCTCACGTCTGCACAAAGGTATTTGTTTCCTCAAACTGTCAAAATCCTTTTACATTTTAAATAAGATGTCTGTAGTTTTTTTTTAAATACTACAGCATGTTATGGGGTTGAGTATGACTGCGGAACAACTTTTGCACGATGTAAACCATTTAATGCTGCTTTCTGTATATTTAGGTTCCTGTCACTCTACTGTTTGTACAAAAGTCTGAGCAAATCCTGTTCACCAAAAACGCATCTTTTAGACGGAGTCATCGGACAGTTTTCATTAGTGCTGCTGTGTTGGAAATTTGTTTTCTTTCTTTGAGTTTTTTTGTTTGTTTCCTTATTTCTCCCTGATGTGATTTTATTATTTACAGTACGTGCATATGAATTTCTGTCAGTCATTTCTGTCTATTCAGTAAATTATTGATTTTCTAAAATTGTCTTGGAAACTTCTCCCCAATTTTTATGACACTTACATGAGAAATTATTGTATCCACAAACATCAGGGCCGATTCCCCGAAGGCCACAACATTACACGTTAATTATTTTAGAGGGTTTTTTACTGATCTGGGGGAAAAAAAAAAACTAAATAATACTATAAGATCATTTTCACATCAAACAGATGTCTGATTTAATATCATACCTATGAAGCTTTAAAAAAATAAATAAACATTTGTACAGAAATCCAGATGTACACTATATGAGCAAAAGTTTATGCACCCCTGACACCACACCCATATGTGGTTCTCTAAATTCTTGTCACAAAGCTACAAGCACACATTTGAACATAATGTTCTCTTCACTGGAGCTAAGACGCCCAAACCTGTTCCATCCTAACAATGCCCTGTGCGAATTATGATCGTCTAAAAAGCGAGCTCTATAAAGGCATGGTATGGGAAGAATGGAGTGGACAATATAAACACCTTTGGAATGACCTGGAACACCGACTGCACCCCAGACATGCACATCCATCAGAGTGTCAAGATCAGACATAATATTGTTCATGAAAAATATGGTGTATAAATTATAACACGTAACTATAAAAGATTAAAAGTATAACATGATACATGAAAAAGTATAACATTTTTAAAATCATTAATTCACTCATCGTTTATAACTATATAACTAATCATTACTGATTAATGCACTAATCATTTTCACATCATTTTTCTGTCAAACAACAATGACCGGTAAGATAGAAGAATGGTGCTTAACAAAATAATAACAATGAGACATGTTGGATCAATCCGTTCTCAAACATTTACTGAGCATTTTCAGTTTCTAAATAAGTCATGTAAATTATTCCTATTCACCCGTAATGTATATGACTCCATCTTGTGGCAGAAAATAGTTATGGCCTCATTCTGTAGCGAGGCTCTGTCGCCATCTTGTGGCAGGAAACGGTTCTGGCGCCATTCTTTGTGCAATATTGTAAAAAAAAGAGAGAGAGAGAGCGAGACGAATAAATAAACAAACAAGCAAACAAATAAATAAACGACCATGCTTACAATTTTGTTGGAATTAGATTAATTAACTCAATTGTTCTACACACATGGCAATTGCATTTGACATAAGGAATAAACTGGAGTTATATTTGATAACACCACAAACAACGTCTACAAATTCGGACCATGTAATTATCAGGAAAAATATTTAAAGGCAAATGAACATTTATTTATCTGTTTGTTTGTTTAATTATTCGTTTTTTTGTTTTTTAACGCGTTTTCGGTGTATGTCCTATTTGACTTGCCGTCCTGCTGTGTCCTGGGAGTCTGCAGAATTAAACCAATGATTTAACATGCTAGAAATATATAGTGGTATTTATTTAACCTGGGATTATATTTAATAATATTACATGGTGTTCCGATGAGTAAGTTGGTTTAGTATCAAACTGTTATGTATTTTCAGGAATTCGGTTAGAAGGCGTGGATATTTTAATCTATGTTGTGTTGCGTTAGCTCGGGTGTACCGACAATATTTGTGATGTAACGTTAGTGTTAGTGTGCGCGCGCTTTGACGGTGAAAATATGAACGACACAGATTATATTAAGACACGGGTGTTTTACATTGGTGTTTTAATATAATCAGTGTGGTTCATATATTGTATTACATTTCCATTATATCGTTATATTGTCCAAATACTTGGACAATATGAGGACTGAACGGTATTGAAAACAATGATTTGTATAAAAGCTGAATGAGCACAAATGTACAAACTGACATAGTGTGATTCATTTTGTTGTTGTTTTATTTGAGTATTTATTTTAAATTTATAGTCATATGAAGTTAGTTTGCCCCCCAAATATTGGGCCACAGAGAGAGTATTACATACAATAAATTCGGTTAGAAAGCGTGGTTTAATCTATACGTGTTGTGTTCGCTTAGCTCGGGTGTACTGACAATATGTGTGATGTAACGTTAGTGTTCGTGTGCACGCGCTCAGAGGGTGAACAATCTGAATGACGCAAGTTGTATTAAGACACCGGTGTTGTACACTGGCAGCGTGATGCGAGATGTTAAAATCAGAAACTGCTGGCTTCTTGGCCAGGATACTGCTGGAATACACTTTTTTTATTGCTGGTTAAATAAAGGCTATAATAATCATGCAGTTGAGGCAGGACCTCTTAATTATCATTAAGTAAAATAAAATGGTAAAAATTAATAAAAAGTAAAAATAATTTTGTGTGTGTGGTGTTTTCAGAGCTCCATGCAGCCATCAGCTCGGGTTTCCCAGTATGCTGAAGGAGTCAGCCCTATGGCCCAGCCTGACAGGATCACACACACAGCCAGACTCAGTCATGGCCCGAGTGAACAAGACCGCAGTGCTGGTGCTGCTCATCACAGCCAGCTCCATCTTTCTTCTGTTTCAGCTCTACTACTACAGACAGCATGCCAGCAAGGTGAGGAAGCACTCCAAAACACACCAAAAACACCGTAATCCACACACACCGGTTTATCTGACACACTTTGGACAATTTGGGAACGCTAATCTGCATGTCTCTGGACTGTGGGAGGAGTACTCGGAGGAAAAGTAGAGCGAGAACATGCAAACTCCATGCACACAGACCCCGAGGCGGGAATCGAACCCTTGACCCTGGAGGAGTGTATACAGGGAAAGAGGCTAGCTAAGACGAAGTGGGACTCTGAGAGGACTGAAGAGAGTAGACAGGAGTAC
>JAOTQY010000028.1:3406897-3427710 GCA_026413445.1 Dolichallabes microphthalmus
AAAACCTGTGCCAAGTTGTTGTGCGGACTGGATATTCCGCTGTGGCGACCCCCTTGCCGGGAGCAGCCGAAAGATCAACAACATATAATACCGCCACCTAGTGGCCTAGAGAATTGTACAGAAGATTAGCAGGGTTGAAAAAAAAAAAGGATTATTGCTTTGTACAAACCCTGACGTTTAAACAAACAACCCGAGTTTTAATATTTACGTATTTGTAGTAGTTTATTTATAATATTTTAAACTGTGTATATAAGAACTATAGCCGCTTGAATTAAAAAGATAAAAAATATCTAAACAGAACTTTTGAAACAAAGGCTATGTTCACATTACCAACCTGAAATGAATCAATTAGAATTTTTTAATCCTGATAAATCAGACTGATGTGATGTTTTTTTAGATCAGATCCAAGACACTTTCATATGTGGTTCTAGATTGGACACATTATATAATATGCGATCATGTGACTTGAATGAGAACGGGTAGATCAGAATTTATGTGACTTATGTGTTTGTGACACGTAGATTTGGAGCTCTGAAGCTAACATAACCTTCTAATCAGCTTAGTGAGAGTAAAGTTGCAAGACTTTTACCTTTGCTTGTCCTCCACACAGGAACGGTGTTGTTTTACCAGCCTGGGCTGCTGTACGGCGGCTCTGTGGAGCACGAGTGTAACGTTCAGCGCTCGATAGGTTACTACCTGGAGGCGCTCATCATGCTGGCACCATTTATGAAGAATTCCCTCAAAGCCATCTTAAAGGGCGTCACGAACGACCCGATGGACCCTTCAGTAAGTAACCGCGACTACGATTGAATAAACGTAACCGTTCTGGTTCTGCAGAATATTGACAAATTGTTGTTGTTTTTGTAGGTGGACTTGCTGAAAGCCACTGCTGTTCCCCTGATGAAGAAGTTTGGTATTGATGGCGAGGGTCTGGAAATAAAGGTACTGGACTGGTTTGTGTTTCTGACTGTTAATGTCGAGTATTTTAGATAGAATGAACCTTTTTAGATTTTTGCCAAACCTAAAGCTTCATTGGCGTGTCCCGATCAAAATGATTGCCCTTATGATTTATTTATTTTAATTAATTACTTTAAAAACAACTTGGATAATTTTTTCCCCCTTAGCATTTTAGTCGTAGACAATTCCTACCCACCAAATACCAACCAGGGAGGGCGAAAGCTATCATGTGTTTCCTCTGAGACATCTTTTCGAACTGCTTGCTCTCACACACTGTCAGCTGGATAGCGCTATTCGCTCCTTCCGCTTGCGTGAGCTCACAGATGCTCGTGATTGGCTCAGAGCTGTGAATGATATGAAAGTGCCAGAGTGCCTCGTATCCCTCCACTCTGAGAGAGCTCGACCAATCAGCCATCATCTCACTAGGAGGTTACAGCATCACCCAGGATTCAAACTAAACAATTTTGTCATTTCGTTGAAGTGGGATTTGGATAACTTGAGCGTCAAGTTTAGACTACCTTTAAAACATTCTCTAGTGCAAGAGGGCGAAATTGCTAAATAACCTTAAATACCATTGAGTACAAGCTAAATGGAGCCTGGTTTATAATAATTCAATAGCAATTTATTATTTATCAATTAGAAGGCAATGATCTTGCTTTAGTTGTGTTATGTTGCGAATCCCACATTTTTCTTAATATTATAGTTATGGTAAAGGCATAAAAAAATGAAAATTTCTAATGTGGCATGTTTCCTTCATGGAAGGTGAGTTTGTTTCTGGTAGAGACTTTAAATTCTTTCAAGAGAGCTTAAAAATAAATGGTATTTTCAAGCACAGCAATAAAATTAATCCAGAATTTTATTATTGTTATTTGCTCAACTTAGCAAGACTAAGATTTCTCTCTAAAGGAAAGATTAAAGAAGAACGTTTTGTGCTTCTTTCATGCCAATAAAACTAAGGTCTTCTTAATTTGTTTTTGTATCACTTAGTCAGGTCTTAACTCCTGCAATGAAACGCGTTATAAGGTGTGGCAGCCTGCATGATGATGATGATGGTGCACTCCATGTAATTAAAAAGCTTCACACATTTGTTTAGTTTTCCCCTCAGGATTAGAGAGATGCAAAACTTTAAGGTGGGGTTGTCTGGTTACCGTCTTTGTACCGTTCCCATGTATTTTTTATTTATTTTTGTATTTCATGTGATCTTTCGTCTGTTTACGTGCCCTGTGTATAGTGGTTAACATCCTTGTTTCCTCAGGTGGTCAGGAGAGGAATGGCGCCTGGAGGAGGAGGCGAAGTGCATTTTTCCTGTCCTGTACGACGGACCATCAGACCTGTGCAGCTCACCGATCCGGGCAAAATCAAAAGAATCAGAGGAACAGCGTATCCTTGATGTTTAAATTTGATTCCCTGGAGCAGATCTGGTTTAGACACAAGGTTCTCGATGTGCGAACTTAATACCAGGTTGTGATCAGGTTGAAGATTATGATCTCGCTTTGCTTAAGGGCTGAATTGGAAAATCGAAAT
This sequence comes from Dolichallabes microphthalmus, assembly GCA_026413445.1. Taxonomy (NCBI): domain Eukaryota; kingdom Metazoa; phylum Chordata; class Actinopteri; order Siluriformes; family Clariidae; genus Dolichallabes; species Dolichallabes microphthalmus. The sequence continues at coordinate 3,409,379 of JAOTQY010000028.1, forward strand.
CGTTTAATGCGTCATGGTTTCTTTTAAGATAAAATGATTATCATTTGTTGGATTAAGTGAACGATGATATTTGGAGATCAGTGTTTGCATTCTTCCGTTTTTGTGTTTGTCTTGTTCAATTTAAACCCTTGACCCGTACACATCAGATACTCTGTGCGTGTGTCTCCTCAGATGGCCAACAGGATCGTCGACTCAGCCCGCAGCGTTCTAAACAAATTTATTCCAGATATTTACATCTACACCGACCAAATGAAAGGGGCCAGTTCGGGGAAGTAAGCGCGCTTAGTTTTCTTTTTTTTCACCACTAGAGGGCGAAGACTAATCTGGGACTGTAATACAGAAGTGTCAGTATGTTTAACTGACTGAATTTCTTAAACAAATTCTTTTTATTTGAATATAGTGCTCAGAATAGAAATGTCACCAAACTAATCGTTTCTCAGAAACAGCCACAAACCAGGATTAACGCGCAAAAGTCAGCAAAAATTGGTTTTATGCAAATGCAAAACACACACCTTCCTCAGTAAAATCCTGTTTGTTTTTTTTGCATTTTTCATTGTACAATTTAAATCATCCAAAAAAATGTTTTATATTATGCAAAATGGAGGTATTAAATGATTAAATTTGTTAGGCGGGGGGAGTTGTCCAAACTTGCCTGTCCCTCTGTGGAAAAATAATTGCCCCCTAAACCCCGCAAACAACTGCACGTCTTTGCGATAACTGGCAATAAGTATTTTACATCGCTGTGGAGGAATTTTGGTCCACTCTTCCATGCAGAATTGTTGTAGTTCAGCCACAGTGGAGGGTTTACAAGGGTGAACGGCCGGTTTAAGGATCTCAATCGGATTTAAGCCCAGGCTTTGACTAGGACACTCCAAAACCAAACATATTTTTTCTAAGCCATTCAGAGTTTGGGGATTGCTGGTGTGTTTGGGGTCGTTGTCCTGCTGTATAACCCAAGTGCGTTTGAGCTTGAGGTCACAAACTGATGGCCAGACATTCTCCTTCAGGGTTTTCTTATAATCAAAAAAAGAAAAGCCTCAGACCATCACACTTAGACCACCATGTCTGACTGTTGGTATGGTGCTCTTTTTATGAAACGCTGTGTTAGTTCTACGGCGGATGTTACAGGACGCACACCTTCTGAAAAGTTTCCACATCAGTCCACAGCATATTTGCACAAAAGTCTTGAGGATAATTGAGAAATTTTTTTTTAAATAATTTAACATTAAACAGCTTTTTTTCTATTATTTAATTAAATCTACATTTTGTATTTACTTGGGTTATATTTGTGCAAGATGATCTGAATCGTTAAACAGTGACAAATTTACCAAAATAAAAAATCAGGAAAAACTATTTCACAGCACTGTACAGTATGTGCTCACTACGTAAGCAAGAACGGTGCTGTAGCAACCCATATAACACAAGATCGTTTATGTACATTAAAACTACTTTTAACACAATTTTCTGTTTAAGTAATCAATGAGCCTATAATCATTTAACAGACATTTTTACCTCTTTGTCTGTAAGTATGTGGTTACTCGAACCTAAAAAAGATCCAGCTCTTTAATATATTGTATTGTTATTTTTTTTGCCGTGTTTAAACGATTCTTTTCTATTATTGTAACCAAACATCCAGATCTCCGGGTTTTGGCTTGACTCTGGTGGCAGAAACGGTAAACGGGACTTTTCTGAGCGCGGAGATGACATCGACACCACAGGGTGGAGATCCGGTACTTCCCGAGGAAATGGGCAAGAACTGTGCCAAACTTCTGCTGGAAGAGGTGTACAGGGTGGGTTCTGAAGCTGACGCTGCGTCTGACTACGGACCTGGTATCACTTATTCTAGGTTAAGCTTTAGTTTAGATGAAGTCGTTCAGGTCTGGTCAATGTAATTTGAGAATTTTATTTATTATTTAACAAGGTAAAAAAAAAAAAGTAGTAATATGGTGAGGCTCCTGTGCGAGTTCATAGCAAGGACAGATCTGGAACGAGCAAGAAACATGCTTTCATGAGGCTCTGCTTTTTCATACTATACACAGGAAGTGTTAATATGTGTCACACAGCCTTACGACCATGTGAGTCGGGTTAGAGACATGAATCTGGTGCTGTCTTCAACCCAAAGCCCCCCACGCAGCTTCTCATTGGTTGAACACGGAGACGCGGGTTGTGGTGCGAGGCAGCCACTGACGAAAAAAAAAGTTAATATTTAAAAATGACGGTATCTCTGGCACACTCCGGGACCACCAGTCTCTCTGGCCTGTGTGTGAGTGACTACGTGTGTGTGTGTTTGCTTTGTGGTTAATCAGTGCCCTATGGTTAGTCCTGGTAGTAAACAGCTTTTGGACAAACGCGCACACACACAGAGACGCGCATAAAGACGTGCACTTGGGTCTTTAACGGAACAGCTCGTATAAATCGGGAGGTTTGAAGTAAGTCTTTATAATTTTTTCTTTCTTTCTTTTTGCGTTTGTAAGATTTGCACTACAGTTGTTGATGTATATTATTTACTTGCTTCCGAGTTACATTAGATCATTTTGGTCATTTATTTATTTATTTTTTTTAGGAATTTTTAATTAAATTTCTGTTTTTCTAATCCACAGATATTGAACATGTTGTTAAGATCGAGGGATATTTAATGGCTCCGTTGTTGCTTGACCGCAGGGTTCATGAAGTGAACATGAAGAGCCTTTGTTACTGTGAGGACTGTACAGGATTTCCTTTTCGTTGTGTTTGTTAAATAAATCTCAAATATGTAAGAAAGATGGAAAAATTCCACGTTTAAATAACTGGTGTATCCCAGACACTAGTGTTTGAGATAAATCACTAAATCTTAATGTGAGAGACTAAAGATCATAAGCAAAGTGATCGCCTCATACCTTGATAAGTCTGCTTTCTAATGCTCGTTTCTTTTCCGTTTTCTTCTTTTTACGTACATTTAAGGATTTTGCCACTAGTTTTACAGAAAGAATTTAATGCATCAATGACGTTCAAATCAAACTGGGACTTTTGTACAAAAACTTCCTTTATTTCTATATATAATCCCCTGCTACACTAATGCACTTATCCCAGTGTTTCACTAGTGCTTGGATATCAAGGTAAAAAAAAAGATTCCATGATCAGCCATGTGTCACGTCTCATACGCTAGCCTCCAAGGAACTCCTTTAAACATTCCAAACACATCACTTGGAGAGAGGGCAGGACTGTGTGGCCGATGTGGCAGTAACATGGAGGTCCTATATTGTGCAGAATCTATAACAGAATCAGTTGGTGCGGTGGGCAGTATGAGGTTGTGCGTTGTTTCCTTTTTTTTTTTTTTTTTTTGTGAAGAAGGAAAAAGTACAGAAATTTTTGTATTATTTGCTGTACAGGTTATTAATTTTTCTTTCACACATGTGTTGACTGTATATCCCCTGCAGCATTACAGAACTCTAGGGTGAACACAACACCTTACATCAGATGATGACAAATGAACTTTGAACCTTGTAGTTAAAATCTCATATGTAGTGAGCAGAGCAGAGGAAAAGAAAGCTTTTGTTCTCTCCTAGTGCGAAAAGGCACACTTGGGGTGAGTTGATGTAGGGAAATGATCATCATCAGGGTGTGTTAAATACCTGCACTTTTTGTTTGAGCACTCCCCTTTTTTCAGAGCGATCAATTTTGATTAAATATGATACTTCATAAGTCCACTTATCCACCATGAATTAATTTGTTTAGGTCATCTTTTTTATCATTTGCTATTCATTCAGTCACTCTAATAATTGAAATTGTTAAAAAAAAAATTTTTATTGTTTTAAAAAAATTATGTTTTTAGATATTTTTGGAGGATGTGCCGAATGTTGTTTCGCCACTTTGTAAATGACGCAGGTTGATATTTGTTCTAGTCATGTTTGTGAATGAGCTGGCAGTGTTTAAATCCCCTACGCACACACGCACGATTTGTGTGTAACTGCACTTATCTGCATCCTGTTTGTCTTTCCATTTTCATCATTCAAATCTGATTCTGGCATGAATTTTTCTTATTAGATTTATTTAGATCTATATATTTTTTCCTGAACCATTCAGACAGTCCCATGGCATTATATACAGAATTTACAACGGAGCTGGTTGTGAAAGGCGACTTAGTGAATTTGGGTGTCGCAGAATTCACTAAATTCTCTAAAACACTCGCACAGAGGCGCGGTTGAGAACGAATCTCGGGTGTAACTGTAGGAAGGAGGGATCTTGTAACTTAGAATCTTTGGGACTTTTCCACCATCCTGTTTAGACGTGATGTGCTCTGGTGTGCCTCATCAGCATAACGCTGTGGTGTTATTGGATCTCAAACCCTAGATTATATTCAGTCACTGTATGAGTGTTGGCTGAAGTGAAACAGTCAGTAGGAAGGACTCCAGGTGCAGTGTGGTGCGGACTACGTTTCCACTCATCGATTGCTGTAGGTAGTATATAGCAAGGTAACGTAACATTTTAATTTGCGAAGGTTTAATTTATCGACCTGAATATGACGGAACATGTTTGTAATTTGATCATGGGACTTTTTATAAAAGAAACGTGAACATGAAAAATGTTCATCCATGTGCGTCGTTTGTATTTATTATGTGAATTTATAGAAAAAGTTTCGCATTGATGATCGCGGATAAAAAATAAAGACAAATTAGTAGGAACAAAAGTAATGATACCTTTGAAAAATGTGGCTGCGTTAATGTCTGATTTCACACATCATACTGTATTAAACTGCTTAATGAACAGAATCGTATTTTAACTGATCTCTATTGAGAGGTCGAGAGTATTTAACGATAAGCTGTTAACAATATTTCAACCCAAAGAGCCAATTAATAATAAATAAATAAATTATGTAGATTTGTTTATCTGGATCAAATATATGCACTATTAATGTATGTAGTTTTAAGACCTAGGATATGAAATAAGAGAATTCTTTTGGCTATAGAGCTTGTATAAAGTGGCTTATACTTATTTTAATATTAAATGATTTCAGGATGTTTCTTCCGCAAAGTTTTCCACTGAGGCAGTCAGTTTTTGAGGGAGTAAGCTTGAGTCAACAATGAATCCTCAGATTGAATCAGTTACGTGCAGATACTCAGACTGAAAATCTAACTTCTGGACACGTGAGGAGTCACGGCTGGATGAGTCGCTGTGGCCCGAGTCATCTCCAAAACATCTAGGCAGCGGCAACTGCTAACACACAAGGTCACGGGTTTCTCTCATGCACGTGCACTGTCTGGCTTTCTGATACAAGACAATGGTAACCGGAATGGATATACTTTGCTGTAATTTATACAAAAAGACATGGATTTTCTTGCATTGGTGAGCACAGTTACTAAGGAACCATTGCTTCACTCAGGTAAGAACTAAAAGTTGGTAGAATTAATGATTTGGGAAGCTCACTTTAGTGAAGCCATGAGTGTTGTTGGTTCAAGCCATCATACTTAATTTGAGTGATGTGACGAGATTGAAAATTTTTTTTATTTTTGACTTAGTTTAGATGTTTTTCTACGTCAGTGATTATGGTATGATTTAGAATATGTGAGCCAGTCTGTGAAAACTTTGCTAAAGTTTTACGATTCACGATTTTCTACATAAAACCATTCTACATATGATTTTATGTAGAAAATCGTAATTTGTTCATGGGAAAAAACTGGGTTTCACATGTATATTTGCCGTAGGGTGTTTTTCGTACTGAAATGACTGCTGTTTAAAACCAACCTGTCGTCATTTCCAGGGTGGCTGCGTGGATTCGACCAATCAGAGCTTGGCGCTCTTGTACATGACGCTCGGTCAGCAAGACGTGTCCAAAACTCTTCTAGGTCCCCTTTCTCCATACACGTGAGTCTTTTTTTTTATATACATTTCATTGTTTCTTTTCCTATCGATGAATGACATGAACGCCTCGTCAACTTGTCAAAAACGGGCATGGCTTAAACATCACCTTCTTTAAAAAAATAAAATAAAAATCAGGCTTGAACATCACCTTCTCAAAAAATTCTAAAATCAATCACCTGAAGGTTCCTATCAGCTTTTGTCCACCGAACTGTATAAATCTCAGTACAATTGCAGACTTACCAGATAAAAAAAAAAATCACTTGTTGTACAGAAATGCTTTTGAACATTTGGACTAAACTGAAAAATGATTGAATGAAAATGCAGGAAAAATAATAATAAAAAACCTTCTGCCTCGTGCCCAGTCATTGTGGAACAGGCTACAGGTCCACAGTAAACTTGGCCAGGATCTAATGCGATTGCTGGAAATGTAATTGTACCTCTTACTTATAAATTTGGGCACAGTGTCAAGGTGAACCGCCTTGCTCTTGTACAGTAGCTTATAATGATTTAGGCAAATTTTTTAGGTGTACTGTAACTCATTTGTCTGGTGAAGGTTTTTTTTTTCCCCCCCCTTTCCCGAGCATCAGGTTTCCCCTCAGCTTCCTGCAGACTGTGAACTGTCCATTTTCAGTTATCATGGTACCGGTGCTGTGTGCAAATCAAGTACAGTACTATGATAACTGAAGATTGGCAGTGCCAACACAATGCTTCCTGTGCCAGCGAGTGAGATCCTCGTGAATAACTTCAAGCTGCTCCGGTGTCCTGTGTCCTTTTTTCTTTTTGCATAAAACATGTTCAAGCTGTCGTAGCTAGCTAAATAGATCAGCTGCGTAGCACTCGTTCGTGCCCTCATCTTCGCTCGTACTACATTAGTTGGTAAGTGAGACTCGAAGAGCTACAACTATGTTCCTCTGTGACATCACCTCTAAGCGCCTAACTGCTGACTTCAGCGATAACAAAAACACATCCAAGCTGTTGGACAACAAATATTTCAACATTTAAATGTATTTTAGATTGGAGATTACCTTTATAGTGTCCATTTCAAAAGGTTACTAAAGTACACCAGTTAGAAAGTGAGGAACTTTGTTCCTGTTCTTTACTTCTCTATCCCCTTTGACACTCCTCCACCCCTGACCCCCAGATTCACTATCTCGTGTGTTTTGGGTTGTATTTTTCCTTCCATGTCCCCCCCGTGTTGAGCACACAGTGTCTCAGGTCATGGTCATTCCTGACGCAGGGAGCTCAACCTGGTCAAACGATCACTCTGCCTAATTCATGACGACGGGTCTCTCACGTGTAACATGGGCCCGAGAAACAGTGACACTTTACACACTTTTCAACACAAAATAAAAAGCGTAAGAGATAATGTGATTCATCTTGTTATATTATAAAAGTGCCACCATGTGGGGAAAAAATTGCACAAGTAAATATTCTCACTGAAGGTCTGAATAGTTTCAGATGCTAGTTTCAGAAGATCCCACGTCTTTCTCTCAATCAATCAAAGGCTGAGCACAAGGACTAGACAAAATCAAGTCAAAATAGTCTTACATGTTTATTTTTATAAAGTCTGGCTTAAATCAAAATTGAGGTGCATTACTAAGCCATATACTGACTGCATCCTGACTGTTCCTTTAGCCATACGTCGTCTAGTTAGAAGTTAAATTTGTACCAAATAAATGTACAAATAACGTGATTTATCTCAGTGGGACTGCAAATACTTTATATGATTCTCGGCTGAACTTTGAATTGCCTTTTTGCATGGTGTTAGTCCCTAAATACATACATACATCATACAAAGACCATAATATCATGTGTATTATGGTCATGCACCTCAATTTTGATTTAAGGCATTCATTCATCTTCTATATAGCTTACGATAGAGCCCTGGAGCCTATCACAGGATACTTTGGGCACAATGCTGGATACACCCTGGACGGGGTTGCGCGCACACATGGGCAATTTGAAAATGCCAATTAGCCTAAACTATGTTTTTGGACTGTGGGAGGAAAGCTGAGTACCGGATGAACCTCACAAAGCATGGGGAGAACATGCAAACTCCACACACACAGAACCGAGGTGTAAATCCTGGAGGCCGAGCCCACAGTGCTAACCATTACGTCACCCTGATTTAAGACCAAACAATGCCTTTGAGCCGGCTGAGGCATAGTCGTCATCAAATCGAAATGAAGGTGAAATCAAAATCAAGCCCAAATAAAAAAAAACATCCTTTACTTCATCTTGACTTGACTTCATCTCCTTGGCTTCATGACTGCATTGTTACAATACGTAAATATAAGACAATTGAGAAATGTATTTTAGTATCTCCGAGATGAGACCAAAATCATATTTAGTGAGATTGCTTCCTAAAACAGAAACATGTTCAAGTACAAATTAATATAAAAACATCCTGATACTGGACTCCAGTCCTAGACCTTTACTGCCCTGAAGTCTGATGCCAGTCCAAATATCTAAGTAAATTAAAATCTCTTACCTTGTCTTACAGGGTGATTAAACTGAACAAGGAATACCCTGAATTGATTGTAGACATGTAATTAGACAAGTCTATTAATCTTGTATTCAGCAAAAACTCGTGTTGGCCTTGATTCTGTTATCGCTATACCACTTGTGCTATTAGTGAGATTGTGAGCGGATTATAAGGCTGCATGTAAACTTTGCTGCTGCTGTTGTCTTGCAGGATCGAGTTCCTTCGGCACATCAGGGACTTCTTTCAGATCATGTTCAAGATCGAGCAGCAGAAAGGAGACGAAGACGAGCAGAAAGGAGGAGAGAAAGTGCTGCTGACCTGCGTTGGCGCCGGTTACACGAACATCAGCAAGACGCTCAAATAGACACTCCACTCCCATCAGAACCGTCTCAAACTGCAAACTTCTCACCTGTCTTTAATTTAAGTACTTTGTTCACACTCGGGTAGAACAACAACATACTGTTGTCGCAGAACGGTGTACATGAACTGCTGTTGATGACGATGTGCAAAGCGAGTTCGAACATTTAATGCGGACCATTCGGGACCTTTATTTGATATCTTGCTGTCTTACAAGAAGACATGGTGTACAAAGGTTGTTTGTGATTTGAGACATAGTGTCTTATTTAGGTTTATTTTATATTTTTTTTTGCTCGAGTTTTCTTTCATGAAAAGTGTACAGTCTCTGAAAGTCCTTTTTATAAAACAAAAAAACTCAAGTCTGTCTATCTTGTGTGTGTGCATTCAAATGTCTCAACACTCACTACACTTAAAGTGGGGTAACTGGGAGGAGACAACTGTTTATGGCTTGTTTTTTATTATTTTCCTTTAACTGTGTGCTCCGCTGGCAAGACGACCTGTGGAAGAAACCTTGACATGAGCAAGACGCTTAAGCACTGTTCTGGATCAACAGCCGCGGATGGTGCCTGTCCTACTGCAAATATATTTTTTTGAATGGAAGCATTTCAAAAAAAAAAAAAAAAAGATTTTTCTTTCTTTAAATCTCATCCAATAATCAAGTCATTTCTTAAAATAAAATAAAAATAAAAAAAAGCAAAGTAATATAGGTAGGCCGCTTATAAAGTCTCTTACAAACGTATTGGAACAGCAAAGCTTATGTTTCATTTGAACTAAACTTTTTTTTCTTTTTTTTTTTTTTTTTTAAGGATCAGCAAATAAAGAATTTCTGAGATTTAGGTCCAGATATAAATATGTGGAACTATATGTACATACTGTATATGAGTGTATTTTATGCAAGTTAAAACGTGACGCGTTTCATGGCATACCACTCAATTCTTAAGTGAGCAAAGATATTGGAACAGATATTTAAAGTGTAGCATTGTTTCGTTGCATATCCTTTACTGTATATCAATAATATAACAATAACTGCATCAACCTGGTGACTGGCTGACATCAAACAGTTTACCAAAACTTTTCGGTTTCTTCTAATTTTTTTATCCTCCATTCAGTCTTCACCCTTCACATGGGCATCGTCTGCCATGCAGGAGGCATGGGATCAATTCCCACCAAATGCCCCAAGCCAGGATGAAATGAGAGGGTTGTGCCAGGAAGGGCATCCGGTTTATCTGTGCCAAGTTATGTGTGGATTGTATGGTCCGCTCTTGTGGCTTCTCGACAAAAAGATCAGAACGTTGGCCAGATACACAGCCTAGAAAAAAAAAGTTGCAATAATTTTCAATAGACCGCCTTTAGTTTTGATTACAGAACATATTTGCCATGTGAGTTCAAATGTTGTGACAACCTTGTGCAATATCAAAATGTTCATTTCTGTTATTTTTCTTGGTCCAAGGTCTTATATTGATGATGGGAGAGTTGAACCAATCTGAAAAGAATTCTCCAGCCCATCCCAAAGATTTTCATTGGGGTTAAGGTCAAGACTTTCTGGTGGGTAATTCAAGTGTACATCATTTTCCCAGAACCACTCTTTCACAATTTAAGTCCTGGAATATGACAGTGGCATCAATGAAGAAAATTAGTACATTTCCATTAACGGGATAACTTGGTCGTTCAGTACACTCAGGTAGCCGGCTGACTTCATTTTATTGCATTACTAGAGGATTCACATAGCTCCGCCCTACACCTAACAAAATTTGTTTATAATAAACACACTGTCAGCTTCTCCGGTCAAGGGGTCATTACAGTGCACAATCCAATTCTCACAGAACTTGGCAGAGGTTTTACACTGGCCTTCCTGATGCAACCCTCCCATTTTATCCAAGCTTAGGACCAGCACTACATGCAGTGGCTCGGGAGTATGGTGTCGTAACCCACCAACATGGGGCTTGAACCCAGAACCTCCCAGATGCCTAAATCAAGAAGCTAGAGCCTTAATCGCCTGAGCCACTACTCCCTTGTTTATTAAATAATGTTTGAGCGCCTAAACCTGATCTTTCTCAAGCAGTCTCGAGCATGGTACACTGATCTGTACCTGGACACAGTATGGAGTGCGTACATTATGAAGTGTATCAGATTTTTAGTTCAAGACCTGAAGTGGCCTTAAAATCAGTGTCAATCTTTAACATCATTGCCATCTTGTGGTCAAGATAGGTCATGACATACCTGCTGTATATTTATTCCCCTATACTGTACACTACTAGCATACTAATTACTAAATTAGGTTTAATAAATACAACAATTATTTAGTGAGTATATAAGTATTTATGTAAGTCATGTAGAATAAATTTTTAGTTTCTACCTCTGGAGCAGTGTTTTTTTTTCTGGTGTTTATTTATTATGATTTATTTTTGTTGTTGTTTGCTATTTTTGTTTTATTCTCGCTGGCTATGTTGTTTGAACTGTGTGTGTGTGTGTGTGTGTGTGTGTTTCCAGTAAAAAACAAAAAAGACACTAGTTCCGGTCACGTGGTTTTTACTTGACGTTCCCTCACGTGACGACGTAAAGTCAGCTGATCTCCACGGGTTTCCATAGCGTCTGCCGTCGACCTTCATTCAGTCCAGCGCCTCATCTTCACCCCGTTCTCCACCTGAACCATGGCGAGCCAGTCTCAGGGCATTCAGCAGCTGTTACAGGCTGAGAAACGCGCCGCGGAGAAAGTCGCCGAAGCCCGGAAACGTGAGTTGGTTTTTTTTTTTTTATTTCAGTGTTAAATGATACGGAATCAAATGAACCGATTCAGTGTCAAGTCAAGTGAAGCTTTGCTAAGCTAGCGGGCTAGTCGTGAAAACACAAACAGTAAAACCGTGCTGTTTTAAAGATTTATTAACGCAGATGACACCAAAATTTATGTCAAACGCAGAACAACGAAATCATATATGTTTCATTTTTAAAAGCTAAAGTGAAAATGGAGTCGCCTGTCGTTTTGGTAGGTGAGCTAATTCTACAGAGAAGAGAGACAGGGACAAATCTCCTTAAAAAGAAATAATCCAATCTTCTTACTTTATAATGTTATCTCATAAGCATGTATAATCTTATAACTGGGAGGATGCAATGGCAGGTAAAAAAAAAATTAAAGCAACGACGCACATACCTACAAATATACAAATAAAGAACATTTATAGCTAATATTTCAGAAATGCATAAATATTTATTAATCCATTATTATTATTATTATTATTATTATTAATAGCTAAGCTGATGTTTTGTCTGTGACCCCATTTGTAACAATGTTCCTGTAAATAAAAAAAAATTATAATAATTTGCCATCTTAGTTTTATCCTAAGGGTGTGCAAACTTTTGCACTCACATGCACATGTCCAGTAGATGCGCAGATGCGGCAGTTAGGATAAAGCACTTCTTGTCTTAATTATAATGAAAAGAATAATGTGTCATATTCTGTAATTATATTAAATGAATAATAAAACTATGGAGATGTGGATTATTCGTAGTTAAATGTGTACCAGCGCAGTAAAATAAATAAAATCTAGGAATAGTGGTTGTAAAGAAATGGCAGATATGTCTGGAATTGTGTGTTTAATTGTAGTCACTGAAATGGTACTTAAATGTTAAATGTTTCACAGACATGTGATTTAACACTTTTTACAGTTTTTTAGATTTTTCCCTTTTTTTATTTATTTTTTTTTTTACTCACAATGTTTAATCATGATTCAGTCCATTCTTTTGTAGAATTACTTCTTGACTTATTTAATTATTTTTAAGGCAATGACAAGGTCCGTTCCATTGACTCAATGAGCTCAAGTCACTCACTTCCCTGTTTAATTCCCCCATTTCTGCTTTTACCAGAGGAACATTTGTGCAAGAAGGGATGTTCCAGAATAATTAATTTCCTGTGTTTTTAGACCGTTATATAATTAAAGGTTTGCTTGGATGTTTTGTTCTCAGGGAAAAATCGCCGCTTGAAGCAAGCCAAGGAGGAAGCTCAGGCAGAGATTGAACAGTACCGTCTCCAGAGGGAGAAGGAGTTCAAGACCAAGGAAGCCGCGGTGAGGCAAAACACAAAGAGATCTTTTGTTCCTCTAACAAAAAGTACAGGCTAAGTTGTCAGTGTAACATCTCTAGCTGATCATTTCCTGTTATGTGAAGCAATCTGCCTCATTTTAGGAATTTCTCAATTGTTTTGCACAGGCATCTTTTTAGATATTAGTTTTTTTCCACACAAAAAAAAGTATTACACACGCATCAAACATCATGTTCAAATTGATCTATGATATTACATTAACAATTTCAGAAAGGTCAAATTTATATATTGGGCTGCATCAAGCAAAGAAAACAACTATGTTGATTCAAAATTACTTTAACTGAGTTAAGAACCCTTCAAGAGATTATAAAAAACCTGGAAGGATCGTACTGAATCATCAGTTTGTGTAAGAAATGTGGTCAGGGAGGGGGAAGAAAAATGAAGAGTTCACTTAAACGCTTGGGGAAGTTGCATGGTAAAAAAAAAAAAAAAAACAACAGTATAAACCATACGGTAGCTATGTTTATTAGTAAAAGGATTGCAGTAAACCACTTATTAGTGAGATTAATCAGAAAAGAATGCTTCATTTTGTGCCATGGTGGCCATTTTAAAGTTGGCCATTTTGGATCCAACTTTAGTTTTTTCAATAGGAAGAGGGTTATGTGACACATAAAACTTATTGGGAATTTCACAAGTAAAACAATGGTGTGCTTGGTTTTAACGTAACTTTATTCTTTCATGAGTGATTGTAACTTCTTATTAATTATTATTAACTTATTATTATTAGTTATTGTTAGTTAACTGCAGCATGGGAGATGGGTGGTCTCGTAGGGTGTCTTGCATTGAAATCTGCTGCAATGAACCGGTTACTGTGTTCACCAGCCATCAACACAATTTCTATCCGCTCCTCATGTGTTAACCTCTGCAACATGTCAATGGCTGTAAACAAAGAGAAACTTGTAAATAACTCATACATACACACTCTGTACATATTTATTAACACGCATTTACTTCTATGTTTCTTGTTTGCTTATTTATTTTGTCCCTTTTTATATGTTTATATTTTTTATCTTTTTAATTTCTTTAATTAAAGGCGCTTGGTTCTCACGGCAACTCAGCCGTCGAAGTGGATAAAGAGACCTCGGACAAGATGAGCCGCATCCAGAGCAGTTACCAGCAAAACCGAGAAGTTGTACTGAGCAACTTGCTGAAGATGGTGTGCGATATCAAGCCCGAGATCCACGCCAATTACCGCGTTGCCGGATAAACCTCGCACACCTTTCCACCATTTTAACAAAAAACACTGAGGCAAAGATCACCATTGTAAAACTGTAAAGATGTTTCAGCAATGCATACGTGTTAATTTACTGTTAGAACAGATGGTTGTAATGGTGTGAATCGTCCGGCTGTTATCTGTTTACCACATTTCAAAAATCCCACCAGGTTTTAGTCTTCAATTCTCCCAAATGATAAATGTACTATTGGATCTACCTGCTGTAGCTTTAGGTTAATTATATTTATATTTATATTGTTTAATAATAAAGGCGTTTTGGCAGTGGTTCAGTGCATGTCTTCGTCTGTGTATAGTTGAACGTGTAGGATCATCAGTTTTCTGTTTGGATGTAATATCAGTACGTACATCTGTCTGTGCATCTATCTATCTATGCTGTGTGTTGTTTATATTAATTGTTATAAAAGTTTTATTTGATTGCTGGATAACTACAGGACCCTGGAGAAAAGGTTTTCGTGCAAGCATTAACATCACAATTAGACGTTCCTTGAATAAAGTGTACATTGTTGTGTGATGAACACAAAATAACAAACTGACTGCAAGAGAAAAGTCAGCGGCACAGATGTGTTTTCATTTTCCAAATTAAGTTCTTCATACTGCATGAAAAAAAAGAGGAGAAATCTTCGTAGCCACTACAAGATTCTGTGGAAAGTTTTTCTCTGTGGAATCTGTTTAGATGAGAAATATGAATCAAGCTCATTTCTTTGTTCTCCTCAATGGGTTCTTTCTCTTGTGTATGCGACATTCCTCTGTGAAAGTACAGTACATGCTAATAAATGGTTCTGTGTGTCTCAGGGTGTCCAGCTGCTTATTTCTGTTTCATGCCTCTGGGAAGAACTTTACTTTTAGCTATTTATTCACTAATGTATTAGCAATGGGGGAAAATTATTAATACATAATACTTTTTTGTACATTACTCAAAGTGTATAAAAAGCAATCTATTAAACATTTAGTTTAAATTTCTTTCAAGCAACTATAATTCTTTAATCTACTAAATATGCTAAGCGTGTTAAACCTTTCAATGGATAAACTTTCTTTTTTATTATAGAGACAATAGGTACATTAATAAAATATCAAAAGAAGATAAATGTAAACAACAGTCAATAACAACACATAAGGATAAGCCAGAGGGTGCCAAGAATAAGAGTTAAATACATTATGCATAGAAATTACATTATACATATGTATAGATTAAACAAAGATATTGTAAAAATGAAAAACTTATGTTTTGATAGCTTTTTTTGTTGTTGTTGTTAGAGCTTCGGGAGATGAGAGAGATATACAATTTAAATTATTTAATTAAAACAGGAAAGAAGGGTGTACAGTGTAGAAATTTGCCAAAGAAAATAATAAGGTTAAATAAAAACAATTTGTGATTTCCATTATCTAATAGTTAAAAAAAAAAAACCACACAACTTTTTCATATTTAAAGGAAAAATTTCTTACAGACTTTTCTTTCATCTCTGTATACAGGGTCACTCTGGGCAATTTGGGAAATTAGCCTAATCTGCATGTCTTTGGACTGTGGGAGGAAACTGGAGTACCTACAGTAGAGGAAACCCACCAAGCATGAGGAAAACATGCGCTCAATGTGCAAAGACCCGTGGCAGATATTAAACCCTGGACCCTGGAGGTGCAAGGCGACAGTGCTCCCAATATTTTACACTGAATATCAGAGACCGGATGATGAATTTACAATTGTGCACAGATTTCTTCAGAAATGGCATTAAAAATGACATTGTATTCTTTAGGTGCAACAGCAAGATTAAATTTAAGGTTAAATTATACATATTTCAATAAACAATAAACCACCAACAATATGCTCCTGACAAACCAATTCTGTAAATAAACATTTTTATAAAGAACAAATTGTTCCTAATTATGAGGGGAGACATTGTCTTTGTAAATACGACAGAAGTATTTATTTATGAAATGCAAAAAGTTTTACAGAGATTTAATCAACATTACAATGTTTTTTGTGTGTGTTTTTTTACAAGGTGTCTTAGTGCATCTAAATAATACTGTAATGTACGCATGCGCAGTACAGAATCGTCCGGTGTCGTAAAAAATGTACACGTGCAACAGCAGTGCGCGAGCAGAGCACAAATACGGCATTACGGAAGTGTAGGAGTAATACTATTTCAAAATAAAAACCTTCACTCCCTCACTTAGGCGGCGTTTAATGTACAGTCAGTCAAACATATTGCCCTGTGTAAACATTTGATGTTTATATATTAGTACATGTTTAAATAAGTACGTTTAAATGGTTAATAGAAGAAATAATAATTATATAATTATTTTTAGCTATTCATGATTTAATTCGCGAGCATTAAATTTTCTCTAAGTGTATGTTCTACAATGTTATTTAAGCAACTTCACATATATATGTTTGCTTTTTTATTTATTTAATTTATTAAACCAACTTAAAATGATTGATTTCATATCAAATTCTTGATATCCATGTCTGACAAATAGAACAGCTTTATTTATTCTAAAGATATATTTATATGATGATCCTGTGTGGTATTATTTCAAAATTATATAAAATAAGCTCTACCACTGAATCTATATTCTTAAAAAAAAAATCCCGTGGTAGAGCGGGAATTCTATCCAAAATAACAGGTACATAAGTTGCCTTACAAGCTATGGTGAGGACTTTTATTGTAGACGAAAATGAAGAATATGAGTGTAGACGGCTTCCTGGTATTTTACCGATCGGTAGTTCTGGCACCGGGGGAAGAATTCATGTACAGACCTGGGTGTGTTTTATAATTAATTTTTTAAAATCAAGATATACTCAGGTGCATTGCCCGGACACTGGAGCAGGGTAAGTATCAGTTAATGCGACTGATGCTGTTTTAGTTATTTATTTCTTTATTTGGAGAGCTCAATGATTTGACCTTTGAAAATGGTAACCGCCCCCTAGTGGAAGTTTATTTTTCTTCAATTTATTTCTCTTCTTCTTGGGTTAATTTAAGGAGAGGAAAGGACACACATAATTTGAATGAGGTTATTCATGAGTATATTTAATGATTATTTTTATTAGTATTATCATTTTCCAACGTCTGTCCAGACTTCTCCTTTAAATGCTGTTGTTGTTGTTCTAGTAAATTATCCACTAATTTCTCACTGGGATAAAGTCTTACTTTTAACATTTAAACTTTGAACTGTACAAGTAGATCCAGTTGCAATTCACAGGTTTATATTAATACGCTCATCTGTGTTTCTATGGCAACACTGCATTGATATGGACTTGTATGGCAGATTCTCTACATAAACACAATACAGGCAGAATAAAACCTAATAATATGTTAAAGACATGTTATATATGTACAGTGTGGCGACCCCTTGCCGGGAGCAGCCGAAAGATCAACAACAACAACATATATAGTCATAGATACGGCTATGATGTTTGTTTTTTTGTAAGAACTAACCCTTATGGAAGTGACCTGGTGTGTCAGTGCTGTTTAATTAAGCACGAGAGGGAGTGCCGTTATGATGAATATAATATAATCTTAATATAATCAAGATTAAGTATAATCTTGAGTGTGATATTGCTTTAATACAACAGTTCCACAAACACCATTTATGATTTGCACACCTGTGATGTGTAACGATGCAGTTATACATAGTTAAAAGTAGTTAAGCTGTTTTTTTTAAATTATTATTATTCTGGTGTGTTTCTGTCAAAACATGTCAGAAGCACTGTAATTACTGTAAACACATTCAACATGTAATGTATTTGCGCTCACGAGCAGTTATAAAGCTGTGACTAGACGGTGGTATTGGTTCCTACATAATAATCAGGTGTACAAGATGTTTTTAAAACCTTCTTGTCCATTTATTTATTTATTTATTTTTTTTAAGTAGTGAAGATGTTAAAAAATGTAGCCTCGTAATTGCGGCGCTATAACAGCGCAAACGAACACTGAATTTACAAGTACATGCAGGCAAATGAGGCATTTCCATTTTGCATATTTAAACGCTATGTAACCAAAAGTAGGTGGACATTTGACCATCACACTCTTCCGTTCCTCCTGAATACCTCATTCTACACTGTAAAAAATCTTATGTGCTATCTACTTAAAAAAAATATGGTAACAAAATTGCACGTATTGTTTTTAAGCAGTTTTTAAGGCTTGATTTTTTTTGAGTGGAATTTACTTGAATAAATCATGTAAAAAATCCTAAATTATTTAGCCAGACGCATATTATTTTTAAGTATTTACTGCTTGATTTGATCCCCTAGCAGAATCTACTTAAATAAATCATGTAAAACATCCTAAATTAGTTAGCCAGATACATGATGATTTTAACATTATTAG
>JAOTQY010000028.1:3755217-3769276 GCA_026413445.1 Dolichallabes microphthalmus
AACATTTTGTGTGACAAACATGCAAAAGAATAAGAAATCAGGAGGGGGGCAAATAGTTTTTCACACCACTGTACATAGTAGGTACATATAAAAATGCTTATGTTCCAGTCTGAGAAAATGGAAGAAAACAGTTGTTATAATCACTTGCTCAATCTCTTATCATCGATACCACTTTATCCTGTATACAGGGTCACGGGGGGTCCTGGAGCCTATCCCAGGCTGACTTAAGGCATGAGGCGGGGTACACCCTGGCACCCTGGATGGGATGCCAATCCAAATGCCATCTCTTACACACACTATGGGCAATTTGGAGACACCAATTAATCTAATCTGCTTGTCTTTGGACTGTGGGAGGAAACCGGAGTACCCGGAGGAAACCCACCAAGCACGAGGAGACAGTGTTGATCACAACCCACCGTGCCACTGAGACTTCAGGCATCTATTTAGTTAACGCACATCTGTTTAGATCTAAAGCCTAAACGTGGGTGAAGCTTTCTGAAACCACATGACATTTACAGTATGTAGGTATATACCATGTGATAACTGGAAATTTACATAAAGTTCCATAAACCTGATGATTCGAACGGACATCAACTGAGATGAGAAGTACTGTCGCCAATTTTCCCCCCAACGCGTTATGCAATACCTGAGTGACACAGCACTGACGGAGGCCTGATGACATTTTCCTCCTCGACTTACATGAGCCGGGCGTCACTGATGACTTCCGTTAGCATCTCAGAGTTTCATAATTATGTCAAAGATTAGCACAACACAGCAATTTAGCGATTAAGCTGATTTAGAGGCCGTTATGGGGATTAGACAGAAGACTCTTTATGTAAGGAAATAGAACTGATTTGACATTCGTCATTAAAGTGTCAGGTGACAGACGTAAAACCCAACGGCGCCAGGTATATAGAGCCGAAAATGTAGCATGGTGTCACATGACCATCCTATACCAGAAGTACTAAAGACGTTTGATGAATTTGTTACACAGTTAAGCGCCTTATAACAGCCTTATGTCAAGACATGAAATTTTCGATTTCCAAATTCTATTACCATAACTCCGAGCGGTTAAGACATCGCTACTACCGATCGAAAGGTCATGAGTTCAAATCCCAGATCCCTTTAAACAAGGCTCTTAACTCTCAAACTGCTAAGTCGTAAAAAATAAGATAAGCGTAAGTCGCTGTTGATAAGGTTGTCTGCTAAACGCCATAAACCTAACCCATCTGTTGGTGGCTTTTGTCTTCTGTTGGGGAATTTATAAATGTTTATGCAGGTTTATTGACATGTACGAGTCACCAAGGTTTAAACACACACACAGACTTATAAACTATATAATCCTCCTTAAGCGGACTTCTAAGAGCACACGACGACGGACTGAGTTATTGTATTGTTGAACAAAGAGCCAGTTTGTGTTGTAATCTCATAGCATTTTTGATTTTAATACTGGTTGTAATTCAGGGCCGAACCATTAAAAAAAATGGGGAGAGACGTGCAGGTTAGGCTAATCAGCATTTCCAAATTCCTCATAGCGTGTGTGCGGCCTGCGATGGATTGGAAGCTCATCCAGGGTGGTGTTACCCTACCTCCCGTCCCGAGTCCCCTTGGACAGACTCCAGGCCTCCCGTGACCCAGAACAGGATAAGTGTTATGGAGAGAGAAAGATTTGTGAGTCAATAGCAAGTGATTTCATCAAGAGCAGGGGCAAAGGGGCGAACGCCGACTTTCTGTCCAGAAGGAAACCCGCAGTTAAATTGTAATCACCGGTTACAGTCCTACGCTCGGATGGATTTTATGACATCGTTACTTTATGACTTTATTACATTAATTTGCTGAACGAGTAGGAGTGGACCTGCTTGTTCGGTGCCGTTGCAGAAGAGCCAAATTATTATAGGGCAGCATTAACCATTAAACAAACATTAAAAAGACTGGAAGATCCGTCCAAAAAAAACAAAGTCAGCTGACGACCTGCATGTCCTGAATGATCAAGTGGAGGTTTTTTTTTCTTTTTTCTTCCTGGATGCTGAAAACTCGAATCTTGAACGAGGACCTGTGTGATTATTTAAGCTACAACAATTAAAATGCATTTCTTGAAATACTACTAATAATAGTACTTATAATAATACAGTAAATTTAAATATTTAATATCACAGTTTAAATCGAAATGTGATTTTTTTCCCCTTCTACTTCATCAAACCATGTAGCTCTACTTTCCATCAAGCATGTGCTCATCTCTTTATTAGAACCCGACTTAACTCCGAGTAACTTATTCATCCCTGGTGTCTGTGGCGCAACAAGCAGCTTTCTTTCTTTTCTATTCTTTTTTTTATTGCTAGCGGTATTAGTTAAATCAGTGACTCTCTAAATAACTTGTGTACATGCCATTCCTGACATGTTAGAGGTGCACAACGGCGAGTAAAAGCTGCGTGAGTCGGGTCTAAGAGAGAAGATTTGGATCTTGTGTCTTCTTGAAAAAAAGCAGAAGTGCACAAGAGAACATCTGTGGTTTACCATTTCCGGACCTCGCTGTCATGCTAAAGTACACAGTGGCTAAGCCTTCTAGAGGAACTGCACGTTTAAAACCATAGCATCGAACATAATGGAAAAAAATTTCTTTCTCTTTTTTCTTTTAAGGCCCTAATTTAACTTGTGCTCGTTACAGTTCTGGGCCAATGATTGAACATGCGTCAAAGTGCCATCTGCAGTCGTCATAAATAGTGTTTACGAGCGCTGATGCATTACTTTTTATGTTTTCTTTCATGTTTTCTTGCATTGCTCTAACATCAGTGAAGGTAGTATCTGAAGCAACTGTTGATGCTTCCTATCAAATCATTTGCTTTTTATTTGTACTCATTTTCATTGAGTCACCCTGCTGGATCTGATGCAAATCCATGTGCAAAATCTTATCTTAAAATAACACTAGATTAAACATAGAACAAACAAAAAATAAGCAACTTGCCAAAAATCGGAGAAGGACTACACTCAAGCTAGAGAACAAAAAGTACTCTAACCTTGTGTCCCCGATCAGGACTGGTGACATCAATGGCGTGCCATCGTGCCATACCGCTGAATTTGCATAACCTCAAACTCTTCTTCTTCTGTACAGAGTTCAACAAGCTGCCGAGTAAAACGCAGCAATGAAAATTTTCTCTTTTTCTTTCTTATGAAAGTTAAGACTCACAGTTTAATGATACCTTTAATGCTGGTATTGTGGTTACACATGGCTAAAAAAAAAGTTTAAATATTTCAAGGGTTTTTCCAGTCCAGAGAAACTGCAGATAACAGGGTTAGAACTAAACATTATGAATTAGATCCGTCTGATTTTTTTAAAAAACTGCTTTAATGTTGATTCGGGACAAGAAAGAAAAAATTAGTTACAGCGAGTTCAAGATATCGGTTTTGAATTTGGAATTACCCTAAAAGTGCAAAACGATTGCTGGACGATGTGAGAAGTGTCGCTCAGAAGAAGTTCCTGTGTAAAGCTGAAACAGCACATTGCTTTAAGGAAGCTCGGCTTTGCAGTAGAATTTTTTTCTAAAAACATTTGGATTGTTTTTACTTTTCATTTTTAGATTTTATAATTTGAATTTATTTTGAAAAAAAATTGGGAGTTTAATTGAGTGTTTTTAAATGCTGAGGGAGTTTTTCTTTTGAATCTTCTACTACATGCAGAAATCTGTAACAGTACCCATTTTGACTCGGAGCGCATCGACACCGTAATATTCAGAAAGCATTTTTCACACCTTAAAATGATGCGTTCCTTACATGCTTAAACCTTCTGCAGTAACTCGACACTCATTAAGCAGCTTTCAAGGCGATTATTGGTTCACAATGATGTTTTTATTTATGCAAAATATCATCAGATGCATAACTGCAATATAGACACGAGTGTGGCTGGAGGCAAGCCTCTATGCCGAAGTCTTCACCAGTCATAAAGCTTAGAATACTGTAATCTCTGATGAGGAATTATAAAGACAGCAGATGACAGAATGGAGCCATTCAGCTGGCAGTTAGAAAAAAAACAAACATGAAAAAACAAACAAAAAAAAGCTGCTTTGTTGATTTTGCTGCAAATGGAAGAACTAGCGTTTACCAGCTTCGAATGAAAAGCAAATTAGTATATATATACGGGGTGCGAGTCAAAATACAGATCCTGACTCGGTCGTGTAAACACTAGTGAGTTGTTTTCTGATACAGAAAAATGATATGGATAAGGAATAAAGATGGGTTCTTCATTCATCGAAAAATTTACGGGAATTCAGTTTGCCTCGCTCCACATTGGCTGGAAAATAAATCTCAAAATAATAACGATAATAATAATAATAAAAAATAAAAAAAAATAATAATTGGAGCTTTTGATTTCCCGAAAAGCTTCAAAATGTCTGAGTCTCTGAAGTGTGAAAATAATCTTGAATTGGATCATGTTCAACGATATTATTGACGAGAAGCAGCACTAAAGTCCTCTAGGCTCTGCCTAGAAAAAAATGTGTGGGAAAAAAACTCTAATAAAATACTCATCTGTTTAATCTAATCAAGAAATTCATAATAAAGTACTTTTATCATTTATCTGAAAACTGAAGCCACCTCTTCTCTTGGTAGTTTTGACACTTAAAATATTTTCTTATAGACTACCATTAAAAAAATAAAACAAAAAACAAGTTCAAGCTATAAAGAAAAAAAGAAAAAAGGAAAAAAAAAAGAGAAAATTATATTACGGGTGGCAACGTGTAAAATAAAATCACAAGTCTGCAGAGGAGAAAGGGAGAAACAGAATTTGCATAGCACGTTTGAATACAACTGAGAAGGAACTGAGCGCTGTTTTTGGTACAACATGGTTTCAATCACGTTTTTTTTTCTTCTCTTTTTCTTGAAGTTCATATATACAAAAATTAATCTATTTTAGGTTCCTTTGCGTGCCTTGCTAGTCCATAAAAGGCAGAAGCAGTCACCATAATGCTCGCAGAATAAAATGCCACGCATCCTGTCCCCGTTCTGTTTTTTTTTTTTGCTCATTTAAATCGAGACGTTCAAATCTTTTGCTTGTTCACAGTCCTTTATGTGACGAAAAAGAAAAAAGAAAAAAAAGAAAAAACACAAAATATACTGTTTTGAAAGTGCCATCTTGCTACATTGATCAGCTGATTCCATGGTCTGTTCACATCGTCACCTTGAACACGCCAATGACGAATAGCTTTTAGATACTGTGAGTTTTGGTCACATCACGTCCACACACATTCACACACACTCGCATACACACACACCCACCCACGCACACGCGTATAACTCTCTGAGAAGCAATCACAAATAAAATTTGCACTCCAGAGGTCATCGTCACGAGCGTTCCACATTCCAGCAGTGGGTAAAGCTTTGAAATGAACAAGCACCATTTTGAGAAAAGGCCTCCATCGTCCTCCATTTTGGGAGAGATCAAAGTTCAGCAGCTTCCGCTTGACGCTGAGGGAAAAACGATACGACTCCTCAAGGTCTAGGCTGAAATGTCTGCTTTTGGGGCGAAAAAACCAGCACTCTGTCCTGAATCCAAAGTGGAGGCATCGCTGCAGGAGCTGAGGCCTTTTTTTCTCTCCTCCTCCTCCTCCTTCTTCTAAGCTCCAAAATGAGCGTCACAATGAAAGTCCCGACGATGTCAGTGTCCGTGAGTCCTCATCGCCGTGGGTGTGCGTAAACCGGGTATGCTAACGTGACATTCAGAGAGTCGTTGTGCTGAACGAGAGACGTGTGCTGGTAGTGCAAGACCAGTTCCTTCAGCGAGCTATACAGGTTGTACGGTTCGGCGAAACCGAAGCCTGTGGGAGTTTTATTGATGACGCAGTGCTTGACCTCGCTGTCCACACTGCAATAAGAAGAAAAAAAAGAGAGAAAAAAACACAGAAAAATTATTAATCTACTGAGACTGAGATATAAAAATAGCTCAGTAACTTCTAACCTCTCTTTCTACTTAAAAAATGTTATAATAACAGTCACATCTTTCAGTAGACGTTACTATAGCAACAACAGTCTAGACGTCTCTAACGTAAGCTAAGCTGACAAGCTAGCTAGCATAGTGTGCAGAGGTTTAGTGGCTGAAATCTTAACAGCTCACGTCTGAACAGAAGAACTAAAGAAAAATTCCCTAAAATACCAAGGCACGATTACATCATCACCACCACAGAAGAGTTTTACAGTTTCGGTCACTAAAAATGAGACTCTGGATCTACGTACACGACACTGCAGGCGTAGCAGCCCGGCTTGCTGCTGTCTCGGACCAGGAATGTTCCGTCTTTTTTACCGCGTAGAAGTGCCTCCGCTTGAATGCGGTTAATGTTCCCGAGCTTCCAGGAGCGCTCGTCATGGTGCGGCAGGTCCTCGTCGTCGTCCACCATCGGGTATTGACTGGTGTGACAGAACCATCAGGACGTGTTAAGAGACAGGATTTGACGGTGATCATACAGGCTAATATACTGTACGTGATTTAGAGGATATACTCACTCTTCCTGGTTCTCGTTTTTGATTCCCAGCCACTCGTTGAGCTTCTTTTGCCTGACGCCCTTCTGTGTCAACCACCTGAAATTTCAGAAGAAGCATGCGTGTGAGATCTGTGTCAGGGACTTTACGCGCCGTTACAGACGCTATGCAGAGTGGACTGAGCACTTACATGAGGTACTGATCCCTGGTCTTCCTGAGCTGGATGAGATCAGGCTTGATGCTGTTCATCCTCTTGTCGATCTCCCTGTAGTCGGCCGCCTGCTTCTTCAGGTCCTCCTCCAAGCGACGCTTGCTGTCTACGATCTCGCTGATGCGGGACTTCAGCTTCTCGTAGTTCACCATTATCCTGGAGGGAAAAACAAAAACATGTTAGATGCATAAATAAAACGCACAACTAGAAATGCTCTCTGTATTTAAATCGGGGCTCTTGAATTCAATCTTCACCTCTGGATCTCCTTCTCGTTGCCTTCTCTCCTGAACTTCTCAATGTACTCTTTGCTGTAGCGCTCTTGCGTCTGACACTGCTCCTCGAAGATCTTGATGGTCTCGTTAAAAGCTTCGATGGCAGTTCGTTTCATCTGGATCTCCTGCGACGTCCTGGTGTACTCCTCATACAGTCGGTCGTACTCCCTGTTCTTCTCTTGGTACTGCAAGTGGTATTCGTGCAACTTCTTACCCACTGCTTCAATGTTGTCCTCTTTTACCACTTGATCCTGAAGAAAAAAAAAAAGAAAAGAAAAAAAGGCAAGAAAAGTCATTTCAGTTGGAGCCTGATTAAAAACCAAAACACAACTGAACATCAACTTGATTGACAGGCATTACCTGTTGGTGCTTAGACACAGGATACAGCAGTTTCACATCTAGTTTGGGGTTGTATTGGGCGAGGGACTCGTGCCGATAGTGATTGATCAGCTCGACCACAGAGTTGAAAGTCAAAGGATCTGAGAAACCGTACTTGCCATCGCGATGGAAAATTTTGATCAGCTTGTTGTTACCTCCTTTTCTGTAAAGTAATTATAGAGACGCGCTTTTAGAACAAGAAAGATACGAGGTGAATAAAAAAAAAAAATCATGAGTTAAATAAACGGTGTGTAAAAATTACCTCAGAGTAAGGGTGTAGTCTCCGTGCATTTTCGTAGAGGCGTCACGAACCAAAAATGTTCCATCAGCTGTGTCCCTTAGCTTCTCGTTGACCTCCTCCCTATAATGGAGAACATAAAATTTTTTTTTTTTTAAATCGGGTTTAAGATGCTGAAAGGAAGAGCATCATTATTCTCACTTCCTGTGCACTGAATACAAAACTAAGATGAATAACTGAACATAAAAAAAAAAGGACTTGCCTTGAAATGTCCCCCCAGTACCATTCAGCATCCTGTAGAGCCATATTGTTGTTCATACCGTTGTTAGTGACAGGCGTTGTTTTGGGTGGTTTCGGAGGTAGTGCTGTTGAGAGAAGAGAAGAGAGGGTTTATATAGGCGGCATCCATTTACATGCAAAAGACCCGGCTCCATTCAAGGGCAATTTACATATGAAATGCATTCGGACAACTCAGGACGCCCAGGACGACCTGAATGGATCTTGGAAGATATTATGGCATCGGAAAAAGAAAAAGCCTTACTGGCTGTGCATGTAAACAGAGTATGAAAGCCTTGGGAGCCCGGGAGGGGAGGGGGGCGGGGGGCATATAGATATAGCAATAAATCAGAGACAGAAGATTTAGAGCTTATCATCTGCCTGATGAACCCCCTTATGTTTTAATGCAATGATATTCAACCTATCAGCAAAAAACATACTAATATGCTGCATCATATATTATATATGTACACACACACACACACACTCAGAGACTCTGCAACGTGCATGGTGTGCTGAGACGCTGCTCTCTTTCTCCAGCCATTGAGAACATGTTACATCATTGGTAACAAGAAAAGGCTGCTGCTGATTGGCTGCTGCGCTGAGTGACTGAGAGCTGTGGGGGCTGTGTGGTCTCCGTGGAGCATGAGGCAGAGCTCCTGCGAAGGGCTATTTTTATCTCCCTATCACCTACCCACTCTCTCCTTTGTTCACTTAAGCGCAAGTTGTCCAGCCAGCTTTAGACCCGACGCATCAGGAGCGCCTACATAGCGAAAATTAAGCACAAGATTGGGAAAAGGGGAGGGGGAGGAAAAAATAATAAACTTTAAACTATATGTGCACAAAGAAGATTCTCCGGCAGAAGTAATACAGGACTAGCCATCGGTGATACGGGTACAACATGTTCTGACATGTTCCTAGAGTACTCAGGGGATCTAATTTTATGTATAATATGAACATACACACCCGGGACTGCATGAACAGCCAAGTAGGGACACATTTCGATAGTGTAAAAGTCAAAATTACAACTATATTCTTTCAATAGACTGTACGAGCACGCTCAATCAAAACCATTACATCACTTACCCTAGCCAATGGCGTCGCAAGACTGTTGCCAACCACTCCTGCATCATCGTCTGCACCGATATCGTTAATTCCCTTAACAAAACGACGCCATTGAGAATATGCACTTCGTTGAGGGAAAAAAAAGGAGAAAGAAACGTTTCGGTGTCTTCCAGTAATATCCACTTCGGGTTTATGCACTAGACTTCCGTTTCTCCGTGCCGCTAATATCGGAACCAGGTTCAGAAATACAAAAAGCAGTCAGTGAAGTGCACAGCAGCGCAGCATCTCTCGAATGAATAGAGGATGTGGTACATCGCTCTCTTCAATTCCTCCCCTCCCTCTCTCTGCCTGTTACAGGTCTCCTTAGCTCCTCCTCCTGTCAGTGAATGGGGTGGCGGAGACAAGCTCCTGTGCTGGCAGGCAGACAAAAGCTGTGCGCTTCTTATTGCTGCCGCAGAGGCACATAGGCAGCTGCTACGTCAAGCACATGGCCGGGTCACAGGCAGGCAAAAAGCTTGCGAATGCCGCTTGTAATCCCTAGATGCTTACTGCACAGTGGGGAAAATCCAGCTGGCCTGAGTGTAAAGGGACACCTCAAATAGCCACACTTCTTAGAAGGGCTAAAAGAAGCCACAGGAACGTGGCCCATTGTCCACGTTAAGTTCTCTAATGGGTCAGGGGAAAGCTGTGAACCCACAGTGCTCCAATACTGAATTAAAATGAAATGCTTAGAATTTTTTTTTTCATAAATCTTTCAGACTTAAACACTTCACTGACTCTAACAGCAGGCAACTCAGAAGCAATTAGTATTAAAAAGCGACTTCTTAGTTAATGAATAAAGTGTTGTGTTCATATGCGCTCGGATGTGTTGAGGCAAGACCGGGACAACTCAAACTGGTTAACCCACTTTTCTTGACACATGCTCAACTTTCTGCCCTGTACTTAAACATCTGAGAGAGAGAGAGAGACACTTAAAAGCATGAAATGGTGATTTATTCTCAGCTGGCTGGGGAACGGGGCGTCAAAGGAAAGAACCTTCTCTGGTTGTTAAGTCAAAACCGGTTTAACTCCTTTAACACCAGGCTGTAAATTAGTCGACGACTTTTTTTTTTGGTCAAGATTTTTTCAAAATGTACCCATTAACTGTCGACGCAATGCTTTACATTAAACACGCCAGAGTGTTCGGCACTTACTTTGTAAATTGTGCATGTTCCTGAGATGGTCACACAAATCCACGTGTCCTGATCAGCAAAATGCTGTAAATCCAAATTCAAACCCAAAGTACTTGTGTCAAGTCTCATTCCTTGGATTTAGTGATATGAATCCTTCCAACAGCACTCTAACTAGGTAACTGAGGCAGGTAAGAAAAAAAATCCAGGCAAATTGTCAGAGGCAAAGTGCAACAGTCCTCGAGCTCTAACGTTAACGACTGCACAAAAAAAAAAAAAAAAAAGAGAAGGCTGATTAATGAAGGCTGGCCTGAGGTGGATGGTTAATGATTGCTTAAATGTCCAGCCCTAGCCCTCTTGGAAAGCCTTCTCTCACTGCTGTACTGGCTTGCAGGCTTCAGTCTTATGATTAACTCGCTCAGGATCAAATATTTGCTGAGCTGGGCACTTTGTGTTTTGGAAAGGCCGTTTCGTGTCGGGAAGGCGGGGTATCGGAGGGTGGACTGAAGCCCTAGAAAGCTTGTGTATTTTTAAGAGAGTATGCAAAGAGCCGCTCGTTCGAAAGTTAAGGAAGGTATCATCAGCGCTTTCAACCAACCAAATCTAAGTGGAACTGTGGCCACCGGCTTAAAATAGCCCGTCTGTTACTGGGAGCAGACAGACACAGGCGCACACATGACCAGACAAACATGATTACAAAAACGCATGTACCCTCATGCCCACTAACAACTATAGTCACCACAACTGTTTGTGCAGAAAAACAAGTACGGGCAAGTACATCGAGACAAAGAAAAACCTGAGGCCCATGCAGACGCAAAGGAAAAAACACAAGACAAACAAGTGTTACCGAGTTAAATTAAGGCATCAGTACAGGTTTCTGCTCAGACCGCACAGAGTTGCAAGATTTAATTAAAACTTTCTCCACAACAAAACGTCATGTCGGACAAGCTTCACATCTATTTTAATCCCAGGAATAACTTTTTTTTTTCACAGTGATGAAATGACACTCATTATTGGTTCTCGACAGGAAGCATGAGAACAGGATGTTTGTGCAAAAAAATTACAGAAATGGTTCCAGATTCCAGGCTGGCACAGACCTAAAAGTTCTAACTGAAGTGACTCAGTCCAGGATCCATCATGTGCAAATTACCCACAGCTGAGAAGTGCAGAGAGTGTATAAATAGACCTTAACAGGTAGTAAAACTGTTAGACATTCAGGTCACAAAGTAGTACAGAGATCTCTCTCACTCTATGGACCCTACTGTCTCACACTTGAAAAAAAAAAATGTGTGTGTGTGTGTGTGGGGGGGGGGGGTGGGGAGAAGTGTGCTTGGAGTAACAGAACCCCTTTATAACGTGGCTAGAGGAGGTGTGAGTACAAAGATGACGCATCAGGATGTGGACTTGCTCTGGTCTCGATCTGAGCACACGAGATGCTCATGAATCACACTGCATTTGTGTGCAAGAGCAGTAGAACTACAGGAAGTTTTGTAGGTCAAAAGTTGTGTGTGTGTGTGTGTGTGTGTGTGTGTGTGTGCGTGTGTGTGTGTGTGTGTGTGTGTGTGTGTGTGCGTTGCGCAGCCTCCTGCCGCTTTACATTCAACCCAGCAGACATGCTAATAATAGCAAGCTCTAGCCTCTGGTCTGTTGCTCCCATCCACGAGTCTCCAAAATGCTTGGGTAATGATAGGCCTCTTCCACACACTCCTGCATTTTAACGTGGTATTAAACCCACTGCAGTCAGCAGCCACTATGTTTAACATGGCGTCAAAAGATCCAGATAGAAAGCACACTTTACCTGGAGCTGCCTGGCTGCTGCTCCATTCACTCGTCACCAGGACTTCAACGATCCTAATGTGCGGCTCAGGGCTGGGCTCACAGCTGAGGAAATAAACAAGAGAATGTTAGTCCACAAATCAGTCAGTGGAACGTTATTATACGCACAATATTATAAAAACTAAGGCGGCATTGTGCGGCATCGATTCTTAGACAGGAAACTGTGGATTAATTAAATAAAGTTACATTTCTAATTCTGCTAATCTGCGTCCAAATGATGCGATACTTCCACTGAAAGTCTTTTTTCACATGTAAACTGTAAAACTGTAATGTGACCGCAGGTGTGCGCACACGCCTACCTGGTTGCTTGCTGCCGGAATAGTGCAGGGCTGAAGATCTCGGCGAGGGCGCGGGCATTCAGCATGTTGGCGGCCGAGGCCTGGCACACGCGAGCAAGGTGTCTCAGCAGACACTGCAGCGTTAGCCAGTACTGAGACGGCAAAGCGGAGGAAGCAGCAAGTCTCCGCAGGTGCTCTGCGCATTCCTCCATGCCCTGAACCTCTGTGAAGTTAAAACATGCCACAAATCCATTTAGTGTTTGTTTCAAATACTTGAAATTAAGGACTGAAATAAACACCGGACTAAAACCTGAAGCGGATTCTCAACATTGCTGCCCAGATGATCCACAGAGAGAACCAATCAAATACAGTAAGGCAGAATTCTGAAGTCCTGAACTGTGTGGTTTGTCATAATGCTGCTACAGAACATTTTAAGGCCAAAAGATGACCTATGACACTTGACACAAACACTTCAATTAATTGTAGAATTACTATATTCATTGCCGGAATCATTTAGCCAAAATGTAACACAGCCAGTGTTAGGTGAAATGTAGAAGATGGAATTTAAAACATTTAAATATGGTTTTCTTTCTCTTTTGTGTATGTAAATACTATGAAAACTCACACCGCACACGAGCAGTGAAATTCACTCTGACAACCTTAATGGAAATTACAACTAGTTCTTTTTCTTGTTGGATGGAAAGTAACTCAAAAAGTGAGGAAAAAAAAGTCTGCTTTTAATAAAAAAAATAATAATAATAAGCTGAAATTAACAGATGCATCACTGCATAGTGAACTGTAAACAAATTATAAAAGACTCTCAGCCATAATCATGTGTTAAGAGCACAAAAATAGAAGACGGGTAGTGGTATTAGGGAGGAGGGAAAAAAATAATCATCTTTCATCAGTCAGGTGGAAAGTTTTGCTCAGGCAGCTCCTAAACCACACAGTGATAATGTGTGACAATGACAGAGCAGAGAAATGTACTCTGCCTGCTGATTGGCTGTGAAGACTGATGCTACAGATAAGTTCTCAGCCTTCTTTTAGGTCTGATTGACCACAGATATCCTGTTCTGTGCAACGTGCCGATACAGTTATTGGCTCTAATCAGTGTGCAAAGCTCGATGAGTACATCTTTACATTTTTGGTGTAGCAGGCACCACCTTTTTAGCATTTGAATTAATTTTTTATTTAAACATCCATCTGCTTTGCTAGCTCTACAGAATGCTGTTTTTAACATTTTAAAAAAGCTGTCAAATTTAAACTGGAGGAGAAAAAAAAAAAAAGTTGATGCATGTTTAAATCTGACGTATTTACAGAGACACTGAGTGCTTAGATGCGCAACAGGATACACAACTTGTCTTTTGGCTTAGAGAGGGGAGGGCTGAGCTATGCCGTAGAGTCTCCTCAGAGCAAACAAAGGCAAAAGCGGTGTTGGCGCAACAAAAGAACAATGAAACAAAGCCAGAACAATAGCACCACCGTGTGGTACCATCATTACATCAGACCATCTCATTGTTCATTCATGGTGCGAGGGACTGTTGTACACCGATCACAAACATTATGAGGTGTAGTGAATTACATTGATTATCTCTTTACATTGGCACCTGGAAGTGAACAGCATTTGTCGACGCAGGTGGGATGTTCCAGTGGTCCAGAGGCAGTTTAATGGTTTAGACAATGGTTTGCTGGGAAACCTTGGGCCCTGCCATTACTTTGACAAACACACCACCTACCTAAACATTATTCTTGAACACGTACATGCCTTCATGAAAACAGTGCTCCATTATGGCAGTTTGTTTGTTTGTTTGTATTTGGATTTATTGCCATATCAGCTTCTCAGGCTATTTCATGGCAAGATTCACATCAAA
>JAOTQY010000028.1:3799607-3810357 GCA_026413445.1 Dolichallabes microphthalmus
ATCATGTATGATTTTCGTTCCACTTCTCACGTGTACACCACTTTGTATTGGTCTTTCACGTGGAATTCCAATAAAATGGATTCATGTTTGTGGCTGTAATGTGACAAAAGGTGGAAAAGTTCAAGGGGGCCGAATACTTTTGCAAGTATATTCACCAGCCACTCCATTAGGGACACCTTACTAGTATTGGGTTGGATCCCTTTTTTGCCTTCAGAGCAGCCCTAATTCTTCATGGTAAAGAATTAACAAGGTGTCAGAAACATGCCTTCGAGATTTTGACACAATCGTGATGTTACTCTGCCGTTTCCACCACATCCCAAAGTTACTTTATTGGATTGAGATCTGTTGACTGTGGCGGCTGTTTGAGCATAGTAAACCCATTGTCATGTTCAAGAAACAAGTTTGAGATGATTTTAGCTTTGTAACATTATCCTGTGGTCTGTAAAGAGAGGTCCATGTTCAGCCTGGATACTCAGGTAGGCTGCGGAATTTAACCAATGCTCAGTTAGTATTAACAGCCACCACAACCTCCAGCCTGAACCACTGATACAAGGTAGGATGGAGCCATGCTTTGGTGTTTTTATGGCAAAATCTATGGTACTGGAATGACCGTACCATCTGAATGTTGCAACAGAAAGCGAGACTCATCAGACACGGCTAAATTTTTCCAGTCTTCCATTGGGCAATTTTGGTGAGGACATGCAAATTGTAGCCTTTTCTTAGCTGACAGGAGCAGCACCCGGTGTGGTCTTCTGCTGCTGTAGGCCATCTGGTTTAAGTATCAACATGTTGTCTTTTCAGGGATGCTTTTCATCATAATGAGATGTTATTTGACTTACTGTTCCTTTCTATCAGCTCAAACCAGTCTAGCTGTTCTCCCCTGATGTCTGGCATCAACAACGAGGCATTTTCACCCAGAGAACTGCCCTCACTGGATAGTTTGACTTTTTCAGTCCATTCTCTGGTAACTCTTGAGATGGTTGTGTGTGCATTTTCGGAAACACTGAGACCAACACGACTGGGACCAACTTCATGCCATGTTCACCATCACTTAAATCACCTTGCTTCTCCATTTTGGTGCTTGGTTTGAATTCCAGGAGATCATCTTGACCATACATGGCTACATTTTGCAGTTTTGTTTTTATTTCTAAGTAATAAAGGATCATTATGTTGGTTTTTAAACACTATGGAAACAGAAATTGTGAAATACAGGTTCTGCTTTTTTGAATCCATACTGTATAGTGAGCCAAACAATTTCTATTCCCATTCGGCATTGGAAACACAACAACCATAAATGATCACATTATACACAACAAAATGTTGAATTAAACCCAAACGGTGCTTATATTCGTCCAGGTGGAAAATGTTGCACTAAAAATGGGGATTTTACTGTGTAGAATATCATAGCAGAATGTTAGCCAAAGTAAGGTGGGTATGCTGTCTTGGTATGCTGAAGCATTAAGAGTCCCTTTTATTGGAAGTAATGGGCCGAGCCCAACTCCTAAAAAAACAACCCCACACCACGTCCTACTGTACATGACCGCCTGGACTTGACTGGCCTGCACAGATTCCTGACCTTGACACCTTTAGGATGAATTTAAGCAGAGACTGCGAGCTTCTTGTGCAGGCCAGTCAAGTTCCAGTGAAAGTCTTCCCAGAAGAGTTGAAGCTGTTATAGCTGCAAAGGGGGCGGGGCCAACATCATATTAATATGATATACTAATATAAACACAAAACACTGTTGTTTCTTTACCGTAGTAAACATACAGAATCCCCAATATTATATTTGTCCGTTTAATGAATTTTTCTGAAAAGATACAGGCAGCATGGTGGCTTAGTGGTTGGCCCGGGCTCTTGCACCTCCAGGGTTCGGGTTCGATTCCCGCCTTGGGTCTGTGTGCATGGAGTTTGCGTGTTCTCTCCGTGCTTGGTGGGTTTCCTTCGTGTTTTACTACTTTGGTGTGGAAACAGCCCCACTTTGCTTCATTGTACCACCCTTTCTTGTTTTTTTTTTTTATTAAGTCATTATAGTTTTATTTGACAGATTTTTATATATTGTTTTACATTTTAATCATTAGAACAGGTTTGGTGTGGAAAATGTAGAATGTAGGAATAAGTCCTGTTAAAAAAAAATAATAAAAAAATAGCACTGCCTATCAATAGCACTAAATATCAATGTGTATTGATATTTAAAATAATCCTAAATTAAATGCAAGAAAACATTGCTGACTTGTTTTCACCTGGAAATCTTCTGTTTTTTTTTTTTTTTTTGCATATTTGTCACACTTAAATGCCTGAGACCATCAACCAAAATTTTAATATTACACAAAAGCCAGTTATTGCAAACGTAGTTTGCAGTTGTTGACACCCAGGGTGGCTAAACCAGTTATTAGGTTGAGGGGGCAATTACTTTTTCACATACGGCCAGGCAGGTTTGGACAGTTTTTTCCCCTCTTAATATATGAAATCATGATTTAAAAACTGCATTTCTGTATTTCCCCCTGTAAAACATTGTGTAATATATGCAGTAATGACGCACATCAAGGGAGACCAAAGCGTAATGTCATGCCTGTTTATTTTCAGAATTATACAATTTTTAGAAGTATAAATATTTGTATAGAATACAACATCTATGACATCCATAGAGCTTCCATCGGGTGAAATACAAAAACTCAAAACCACATTTCTTATTGCACAGATTCTAAAGACAGACGACAGATGAAGACGGCGAAGCAGGGCCGTTTACACAAACACTAGCTTCACAGAATGGATGACGGAAAAAAGAAACGCTCCGAAAAATTATGCCGGACACTTAAGACCCGACAGGTTCACGATGGCTAGATTGACTATATCGTAGACTGACAAATCTTAAAACTGCACAACCTGCTGGAGAAGGACGCCATGCAAACACTACGATCGCGATGTCCTGTGATGTGGAACACAGATTTGGCAAATTATTAACACAATATTCAAAATATACATCCAGGAATTCACTGTAAACAAAGAAATGTGCTTGGTTAAGGAGTTTACATCTGTCGCTTGAATTAAAAAGGCATGGGGACCGAAAGACAATCTATCGAATAAATGTATGTAATCTTGCCCCGTTAAACATTCACATCCCTTTAACGTCCTCGTCCTTCATAATTCGTTATCTTTGTATCTCTCTTTTTTTTTTTTTAGAAATTACGTTAACGATAAGGTGCTTTTTTCCCCCCTCCGTTTCTCACGCTACAGTACACACGCTACAACTGCAAAGCTTCAAGGACTTGCTAATAACGCTTAAAATCTTTCAAATCCGTTGTTTTTTTTTTTTCTTCTAAACATGAATAATTACGAGTTTCCGACTCCTTCGAGTCAAATTCACATTCAGGTCCTAAGCGTCGTATAGGCTTTGTGATCTACAGATAACTAGAATATTACTTTAATACAAATAGATTAGACGATTTTTTTTACGCCACTAAAATATCTCGTCAGTTAAGTTTATATGACATAAAGGACTGAAGTACTGTAATCGTTTCAGAGCACGGATCACACACACAAAAAAGCGATCGAATAGCATCTTATGTAATGTTACGTGTCATTACCGCGTATGTGAAAGTGTTACGGGAATGACTCGGGGCGACTCGGAGACGACACACACACACACACACACACACGTTACCGTTACATTTTAAACAAACGGATTTGACAGCATGTTTCAGTCATGGGTTTAAATGTACGGCTAAACGACAGTGCAAAAACACTAGATTATTTATTATTATTATTATTTATTGTTTATTATCATTATTACATGTCCCACTTTATTATATTGTATTATACAATGTACTTGACTTGACAAGAAACAAGACACATGAACAAAAGTTGAAAGTCATGACTATTCAATAGAATTTTATCCTGACCGATCATACTGTAAATGTGGCCACCGTTTAATCTCTCAATATTTATGATCAAGGTGAGCCAGTGACCAAATAGAAAAAAATAATAATAATAATAATTAAAAAAAACAGCCCTACAATCCTTGCATGAAAAGTTTTTTTTTCCCATGGGAAAGCTTCCAAACATTTTTCTTTATTTCAACATTCACATTCTTTTTTTTTCTAAAGAGCATTTGCACTAGTTAACATTCCTCCGTCCTGTCTTTTTATTCAAATAATTAACAATCAGATGACATCCCAGGCGTTTTCAGCAGTCTTTGCTTAACCGCCTTTGATTGCAATCACTCCTTTTAGTGCCTTTGTAACTTCAAGTATACGTAGATCATCACATCAGAGGCTAAGATCCTATTTTCTGCTCCTTTCTAGCTTATTTTAAATGGCGTCGTGAAAAATTCAGCTCAGCGACGAACAGTTACAGTTTACAAACATACGTATATGACATAACAAAATATATACATATAAAACACGCAACGCTCATATTCAGAATCCCGATCCGAACGACCGGAGTTTGTACAATTAACATTGCTTTATGTACAGTACGTTGCATAAAAACGAGTATTTAGTCAATGCATGTGAAAGGAATGTGAATTTCGACACAACCTGCTAAGAACAGCAAGCTGGACAGCCCAAAAAAATACTCTAAGGCCCCTTCCACTAGATACGAAACCAGAACCCTAAGATGATTCCATTATAAAATAGTTCTAGGTGAGAAGCACGGGATAGACACGCGTTCCCTCGGCCCAAAACAAACTTTGCCTTTAACTAGGTCAAAGCGAACGAGAACAAGAATAACGACAAAGGAAAACGAAACCAAACAATGTTTTGACAAGAGTGTGAGCGTATGTTTGTTTTCTACATGAAGAGTGTGTGCTGGGAGACCAGCACCTTTGCTACAAATATTTTCCTTCTGGCTTTTTAATGTCGAAACAAAAACCATCGTTCCGATACAACGGACCTTCATGCGGACTGAGAAAAGCCGGTTAATTTTTATGACTCGAAATGATTCTAGCGACTCCAGAGTCCTCGTTTGGTACAATCAAAACTGGCACAGTTCATTTCCGACTCCAAGGCATCGATCGGGTCACTCGACGTCAAACGGATTGCACGCATTATTTTCTATACACACACTCATGACCGCTTTTCTCGTGATGCAAGAAACTACAAAATGACATTCAGCAGCAAATTCAGGTACATTCAAACCAAGGATTATTTTTTTTTTCTTTTTTCAGAAACATACTACGGACTAGCATACGACACTAGCACTCCACACACTGCTCTCGTCCTCCACACGAAACACTGAAGTAACAGCTTCATCGGTCCTCAGAATGGAAGGTGCTATAATACAATGCATGGAAAAATTAAAATAAAAGATTGCCTTGCAGTCTTTCTTAGAAAACGTGATTAATATCACCGCTGTCACTTTTTATTATTCGAACCGCGGGGCAGATCTTTGGACTGCTTGGCGCGGGGTGAATCTTTTTCCGGTGCTACGCCGTCCTTCGCCGGAGCCGTCGATTTCTGCGAGTCTTTACGGTTCACTTTCTGTGAGGAGTCTGATGATGTCGAGGTCTCCGCTGTGGCCCCTTTGCCTGATGGAGATCCGCTTGGTGCGTGAACCTTTACAGTAGGTACAGATACAGGACCAACATGAGGGCCTGTTTGAGGAAAGTTCTCTCTCTGTGGTTGAGTTTTTGATGTAAGAACTGCGGACTCTCTTTGCTCCTTTGGTTTAATATCGACGTTGTCTTTGATTATCTGCACTGGTGCTTTGCGTTCTTGTTTTCCTCTTTCTTCAGCGGCTTTCCCACTCTGGTGTGTAACAGAAGCGGGTTCTGGCTTGGCTTTATTCTTGGAGCTTGATGAGCCTTGTTTTCCAGTTGTTGATGCAGGTTGTGGTTGTTTCTTTGTCACAGTAACAATCTCCTTCTTGCAAACATCAAGTACCGGCTTGGAGATCTTCTGACTGGCTGAATCTGGAGGATTCTTGACTTTCAACGGTTCTTCAAGCTTGTTTGCTGACTGAACTTGCACAGTATTGCTCGTTGTTTCACCAGCTTTTGTGCCAGGATCCTGACTTCCCTTGCTGCTGGAAAACATTTGCGTAGAAGCTAGAACGCACTTAGCGCTGTCGTGAGTCTCGTTTGACATATCGAATTTTGCATCGTCTTTTAAACCGGCTGGTTTTTGAGGCATTTTATTTTTAGACAAAACAGTTTTGGACTCATTGCTTGACCCTTCTGGAATCATGCAAGTTTTACTATCCTTGTCCTGTGTTTTGCCTCTACGTGGCTCCTGACTTTGAGAATGACACTTTTTGCCGCTTTCCACCCCAG
Organism: Dolichallabes microphthalmus; assembly: GCA_026413445.1. NCBI lineage: Eukaryota > Metazoa > Chordata > Actinopteri > Siluriformes > Clariidae > Dolichallabes > Dolichallabes microphthalmus. Next base: position 3,805,876 of record JAOTQY010000028.1, read on the forward strand.
CGCTTTGTATTTTCACAGTGTCAGCATCTTTTGAGGCAGGATCTGAGCTGGTCTGTATGTTTCCTAAGACAGAATCCGTTAGTGTTGTCGATGTCGTTTGCTGATTTTGTTTAACTCCAGTGCTGTCTGATTTGAGTTCAACAGATGGTTGTGGGCTTTTGTGTACATGCTGCGGTGACTGAAGAACCACAGCAGAAGTTGTCTTGAGAGGAGCACCTTTTGGAGATGCATTGTCTTTATCTGGTTTGGTTTGAAGAGGTGGATCTGGAGGCAACCTGATATCTGGTGAAGATGTGGTTGACGCTGAAGTTATTGTTGGACTCTGTGGAACTTTGATTAAACTCTGGGAGAGAGCAAGTTCTGGTTTCGCACTTAACACTGGTGTGCTACTTGATGTGGCAGGTTCATGCATCTTCTCTGAAATCTTATGCAAGGTTTGAGATGTGCTTTCAGGTTTCTTCTCATCAATCACGACGGGCCTACTTGAGTTTTGTGCACTAAACGTTCTGTCTGGTTTCTGAGGCAAAACCTGCACCAACACTGCTGTTGAGCTCCGAGATTCTGAGGCACAGAATATATCGGTTTTAGATTGATAATCCTCCTTAGAAACCACATTTAAGCCCAGTGTTTTCAAGGCTCCATTTTTCTCCATGGTTATTTGTCTATTGTTTACAACAGCCCGCTCTACGTTGTGTGGACTGACAAGGATCTCTCTCACATTTTTATCTTTACCGACACTACAGGGATCTGAAGGTACAGACGGGATTTGCTTGCTGACCTGGTCATGGATCACTGGTGTGTTTGTTTCTACAGTGTTGTTTTGCATGCTAGGTTTTTCCTCTGGGTTTTCCATCTCGTCATCTTGGTCTTCATTGCTGACCTCCCTTATCGAGGGCGTTTTCCCACAAACAAAATGAGTATTGTGTCGAGAAGGCCTCATCTCCTGAACTGTTTTCAACTTAGACTCTGGTTTTCCACCTGTTGACAAATCTTTTGGCTCCAATTTACCGGATATGGCTTGTAACTTGACTCCTTCTGCCTGCTTATTTTTGTCATGAGACCCTTCATGGCTAAGTGAACCAACAACACTGTCTCTACTGCATGTGGGTTCTTCTTTTCCTGCATTTTTGCTGCTCAAAGCACCAATACTTTCCATCTCTGCAGCAGTCTGTGCCTGTTTATTTGTAGGGATCTGTTGCTGTTTTTCACTCTGATTTTGCACAGATATGGCCAGACCACTATCAGCTTGACTGTTGGCTATTTTTGAGAGACAGGTATCAGTTTTGGAGATCCTGGGTCCAGAGAGGAGTCCTATGTCCAGTGTGCCCTTTAGTGGTTTTAGGGAAGACACGAGTCGTGCCTCTAATTTGTACTCGGACGAAGTCTTTCTCATGGACCCTTCGGTGGATGAGATAATCTGAAGCTTTTCCACCGCACTCTCTCCTCGGCCGCCGAACAGCTTAGGGCTCAAGGAATCCGTGTTGATTCCAGAACTGGTAGAATCCAGCTGGAGACTTTTGGACCTAGTGGTATTAAAGTGAAGGCTTTCATGAACACCAGGGTTTATTCGACACATACAGTCCTCGCGCTCCTCAAAGGACTGCCTTTTTCGAGCAAATTCCATATTGGGAGCTTTGAAATCATGCCTGTCTGGTTTGCTGCCCTCTTTAATCTGCCAGGCCAGCTGTCGGTCCGACTGGGTTGGGGATGATCTTATTCCTTCATTCAATATTGAGGTAGAGTCTGTAGTGCTGCTCATGGGGTCAATGCTTTCACATGCTCTTGTATTCAGTTTTTTATACAGAACATCTTTTACTGTAGAACCCGCTGCTTTGTTTTCAACAGAGGAACACCCAGCGGTGCTTTGCGGTGTAGATTCAGCCTCTTGAATAGCATCTTGCTTTTGCAGAGATTCTCGTCTCTCATGCCAGTCCTGTCTTTTTGCTACCACTTTGACTTTCAGTTTCTCCTTATCAAGATCCTCGACCATTTCCTGGCGACCCACCTTACGAGTCACAGCCCGTTTCAGGCAGCCCTGCTCAGCAGGTCTCACTCGGGTGATGGCGGGAATTTCACAAGCGATCTCTTCCACACACTGAAGTGTGTGCTCACCTCCGGTTGCGACCCCGGACTGATCTTCCTCTTGGGTCACCTCCAGACTGTGCTTGCGTGAGCAAAGGTGCTTTTTGTCCCCTGCGTAGGATGGCGAAAGCTTTTCCTCTGACTGAACCCTCTTAAGAAGCGGGGAGCGAGGGGGTTCGGCACATTTAGGGCGAACCATGTGCCTGACGATTGTTGGGGGCGAGTGCATCTTGGCTGAGAAGGTCTGAGTAGTTTTTGAGCTTCCCACTGAGTGACTGAGCAAGGGGGAAGGAGATCGCTGTGGGGAGGTGGGCTGAGGGGTTGGGGAAGGTGTTCGAGCAAGCGGGGACAGCGGGATGCTCCCTGCTGATTTCCGGCGGCTCTGGCGAAGCCGCTGCCCGGGCAATTTGGGGCCCAAACCATGTAGAGTGTTAGGACGGACGTGGCCAGAGCCAGCAGGGGAATTTGGTGCGCTTGAGCTGGGGGAACTGCTCTGAGAGGATGTGCCACCTGGGAATAAAATGAAAAACAGCATTGCTTTTTAAATGAAAAAAAAAATAATAATAATAAGAAAAACAAAACATCTTCATAACATGTGGACCCTCTGACCTGATTGATTGAAGTCTGGCGCGGGCCGGAAGGAGGCAGTAGGGGAGTGAGGAGACAGGCTGTGCGTGGGGGATCCTGGCAGACTCTCTCCTGACGACAGTGATCGGTTTAAGGAGGTAAAGCTGCGGCTGGTGTGGAGCAGCGGAGAAGGCTGCATGGCGAAGCGCCTGAATACTGACCGCCGTCTAGGAAGGCAAATTGTCGAAATCAAAATTGTTTTTGGATTATTTTAGGATGTACATGTAAATAAAACTCCATTTGAAAAAAGAAGAAGCTGTACCTTTCTTGTGTCTTCTCTTTCTTAGGCTTCTTGGTTCTCCTTATCATTTTGCTTCGATAACTGTTCCTTCTAGCCGGACCCGTTTTGATCGAAGTATTCTCAAAAGGGGTAGTGGATATGGCAACCTTGCTTCCACTCTAAAACAAACACACAGCTTTATGTTACTGCTTTCATACTAGCATCTAGTGATAGAAAGACAAACACTCTAGAGCAGAATTTAAATGTAATAAAGCCAGGTCAATAAACTTTTCTTCCAGTGGAGGCCTGAACTTTATGTTTGTGTTAAGGTTCAGATCTCTACATGTTTAACATTTCGGTCTTTTTTGTTGATGATTTTTCACACAGTTTGCTTTTTTGTTCACCCTCAAGTAAAGTGTGAGCAACCGCGTTCAAGCATTCCTTTACATAAATGTCCCATCAGTAAATGTTTTGTTTAAATGTTGCCCCAAAATCCATGCAAATTTAAGTGAACATTCATTTGCATGTCGCTGGGCTGTAAACAGATGTGAAAGGAGTGAAAGTGGCTTCCTTTTCTTCATGCTATCGGCCTTGTTAACATTCTTGAGACCCATGGTGTTATGTCTTCACTAAATCTTGCACGAAATGCAAAAACCCACAAAAAAAAAAAAAAAAAGTAAATTCACTTTCCCAGACTTTCCACTGATGCAAACAAGTTTTAAACGGCTTGTGGACGTGCAACTTAGCCGGCGTTCACTTAGCTTGGTTCCTATGCTCGTATACCAAAAATTCTTCATATGCCGAGGCAAATTTCTTGCAAAATTTCAGTTCTTAAGGCAAAAATTCACAAGGCAGTAATAATACATATATCTTCGTATGCCGAGGTACCACTGGTCCGGGTCTGGACCGTGGTCCACCATTTAGTGATGCCTGCACTAGAGTCATGAGGCCCAAGCCTTAGTATACACAAAATCTTGTAGCAGCAATTTTCATAAAATATTTATATTTATAAAATATAAAGTGGATCACATTTCTGCAGCATGGACATTAATTTCACACCTGCTTGCTCCACAGAACTCAGTGCCCATAACTATAGCCCTGTGTAATAGTTTTATAAAGATGACCATGGAGGAGAATGGGAAACACATATCCTCCAACAGCTAGTTTGTGGGGGTTTTTTGGCCATTGGACCATAGGACGTTGTAGTTGGTAACACCGGGTACGTTGTGCGGGTATGAGAGGGGGCTGGCGTGGTTGTGGTGATTATCACCTGACTACTGCCGTGTTATGTGTTACATGTTACTTTGTTCTTGCTCACCTTGAGCAACAGCTCTACCACCTCGGTGTGGACCAGCCCGTGAACAGTTTCCCCATTTACATGAGTGATCAAGTCTCCAGCTTTGAGCCCAGCCTTATGAGCAGGTCCGTTGTCTTCTACATTCTGCCAAGCAAAATTGCATTTAAAAGGAAATATACTGTACAGTGGTGTGAAAAACTATTTGCCCCCCTCCTGATTTCTTATTCTTTTGCATGTTTGTCACACAAAATGTTTC
>JAOTQY010000028.1:3833190-3850345 GCA_026413445.1 Dolichallabes microphthalmus
ATAAGAAATCAGGAGGGGGGCAAATAGTTTTTCACACCACTGTAAGTGCTTCTTCTTCATCGTCAGTTTTTACTAGCGGCTTGAATCCGGAAGTGCGCTGGGTCACAACAAACAAATAACTGCGCAAGAACATAACGCAAGCTTATTAAAATAAAAAAATTCTAATTAAGTAAAATAAGCTTCGAGGCAGAAGGTTTTGCCTTGATCATTTTTTGTAATCGAATTATTCGAATTGCTCGAGGAATCGTTTCAGCCCTAGTCCAAAGTCATGCAGGTTGGGCTAATTGGCAACCGGACCCCTAAAGTGACTACCATAGAAGTCAGGGGAGTATCAGTCACACGATGTTTCGGATGTACCAAAATATAATCCCCCGGCACTTTGTTTAAAGTTTAAAGGCCGCCTGTACAGATGAATAAATGAATAATGAATAACATTGAGCAAAGTCACAATGTGTTCAGTCGATTCCATTCCTGAACCCCAGAGGGCGCTGTTTCCAAGCCGCCTCTTGGAGAAAACCAAGCAAGGAAGAACTCCGACGATGACGTTGCCTATTATGCATAAATCGAGACGCGCACTTCCGTACTGCGCAGTGCTCAATCGAAGTGCGGAAGCGTAGCTATGGAGACCGCGAGCCGCGTTTAGCTGTGCGTACTGCGCAGTACGCTAGTGCGCGTCGCCCTACGTGGAAAAGGCGGACCAAATCGACTGAGACGACCCATTAGCAGCAGTCGTGTAACTAGTTCTGTCAGAGAATTAATGAAAATAAACGAGGATGTTTAAAAGTTGGGGAACGTGGTTAGGAATCGAGTCCACACCCGGACACGGAGGAGGAGAAGAAGCTTTGCAGGAGGAGCTGAAGAAGAACACACCCGGAAGTGAGGAGGAGGACGAAGTAAACAAACCTGAGAAAATGGCAGAAAACCAGGCGATTCTACAGCAAGCCAAAGGCCTGAGCGGTCAGTTCGCATCTGCTTTTTTATTTCCGTGTGTATAAATATTTTTCCTATGTTTATTCGTGTCGTTTATGGTGTTCGTGTTAGCTTAGCTCTTATGAAACCCTTATAGAGCAAGAAAGGACATTCGGAAGTGTCAAAAAAAGAGTTTAACAAGACAAAAGAGTCAGGTTATTATTAAACTGTTAAACTATTTGTCTTTTATCAGGACGCGTAAACAGCTTTAAGTGATCCAGATTAAAGTCGCAATAAGCAACCCTGATGCCCCCCTGGGACACCTTCTTTTAATGTTTGATAACATTCTAGTCACGTGCAGAGTCACTCAGTTCCAGTGTGATAAATACAGTCTGCTTTAATCATGACACTCGAATGGTCTAGTTTGACTGGATTATATTTTATGTGCCCCAAGGATACATCCTGAACTTCGCGAGCAGCGCGACGAAGAAGATCTCAGAGTCGGTGGCGGAAACCGCGAGCACCATCAAGAAGACGGTGGAGGAAGGCAACATCGACGGCATCTTCGACAAGGTGCGGATTTACAATCGGATCCTCTGATCTCGTCCCTGAATGGCATCCGTGACTCGCGTTAGGGTTTGGCGTTACAGTGGCGACTAGAGATGTTCCGATACCATTTTTCCCCCTCCCGATTCCGATACTTGGGCTCAGGGTATCGGCCGATACCGAGTACTGATCCGATACCTGGGTTTGTATCTGTATCTGTAGATACTACTAGCCCTGTGTAACGGGTTCGACCCTAAGTGCACGGACGACACCATGAAACACGGACACGAGGCGAGGTCTCACAGGAAAAAGGGGAATTTATTTAGAAAAATTGGGAAGGAAGGGGTTAAAGGCTCTCTGCGGCCTTTTCCACTTCGGCGGCAGGGATGCGAAGGCGGGCTCGCGGGCTCGAGCTCGTTCACGCGCTGTCCTCTCGCGGAGATCAAAGGGGCGGCATTCCCCCTTTTTGAAATCTCTGGGGCGCATCACATCGCCCCGCTCTTGTGCCACTGTCTCTCATAAAATCCCCCGCGTCGCAAAGTCCAGCTTCCCAACAGTCAGACCCCGAGCTACACTCCCCGCTGTGTTTTATAGCGCCGGGAGAAATCCGGGATCATTAGCGGCGTTAGCTCACCAGCCGTTGCCTGATTCCGCGGCCCTGCTCCTTCACATACCCAAAGGGGGGAGGCCGCCTAACTAGTGAGCGAGGAGCGATATCAATTTGGGCGCACGCCGTGACACTCTGTAAGTAAGCTAGCAAAGCCGGCGGGCATAACTAGGCTATGTTTAGGAAACTGGTATTGGATACCAATGGTATTGGTACGTGGACTCAAATACTCGCCGATTCCGATGCTAGCTTTTTTTGTGGTATCGGCAGTATTTCCGATTCTAGTATCGGAATCGGAACAGCCCTAAAAAAAGTCCCATAAAACACACGTATATACAGAAAGAATTTTGCTTTCCAAATGGTCAAAATCTGAATGTTTACTCCTTGTACCTATATTTTGGCAAGCCTTAATACGCTAGCTTGCAAGCAAATCATTCAAAAGATCATGCTACATGAAAACTTCAAGCAGCTTATTAATAATAGACAAAGTTTTGCAGTTTTACATCTGCAATGCAGCTGCAGGCGGCACGGTGGCTAACTGGTTTGCACTGTCGCCTTGCATCTCCATGGTCTGGGTTCGATTTCCGTTTTTGGGGTCTGTGTGTGTGTGGAATTTGCATCTTCTCCCTGTGCTTAGGCTAATTGGCGTTCCCAAATTGCCCGTAGTGTGTGAATGCGTGTGTGAATGTTGACCGGAGGTCGTAAATGGGAATAAAACAAATAGTCATCATCAGTGGCCTCCACAGCCCCTAACTGGACTACAGAGGTTCCTAGATGGATGGAATGCAGCTGTTACTCAAATCAGCCACACCCCTATTATGCAGTATTTGTCGTCATGTCAGTAAGTCATTGTCATGAATGGAAATCTAGATATTGAGAATAAAAAAAAATTGTTTTAGTTTTTTGCACCATTCTGTGAACGTTTATAGAATGTTTATCTGTTGTAAAGTTTTAACATGGGGATTGACACATTTTCAGAGCAATTTGACTAATTTGGACTAATTGGGTCAGTGGTGGGTCAATTGTTGGTTACTGTAGGTTGTAGGTTACTGGGCTACTGATCGGAAGGTCGTGGTTCGAGCACCAGCTCCACCAAGTTGACACTGTTGAACTCTTGACCAAGGCCTTTAACCTTATCTGCTCCAGGGTGCTGATCCTGCACTCTGACCCCAGCTTTCTAACTGTGATATGTGAAAAAATTATTTCACAGTCCTGTAAGGTCTAAGGTGTGCATCTGTAACAACAAAATAAAAGTATGTAGAGTCAGAGATTTGAATGGGTTCCTCATCAGATCTAGCGATATTCCTACAAACATACATTAATTAATCATTTACTATAAATTTAAGCTACTAAACTCACTTACTAACTTAAAATATCATCCTAAAACGAATACTACAGCATCTAGCAGGTCATCCTGACAAAGATGGAAAGCCTGGCAAAAAAGATTCGTCATTCATTCCAGCAGGTAAGGAAATGTAAAATGTAGTTCACAGGTGCTCAGTGAAAGAGGATCAGATGTACCAGGGCTCTTTATACAGCCTCCATGCACGGGCAGATTAAACTCCATCAGTCCTGAGCACTTACAGTTCTCCTAGATGCCTCCTAGGGCGTAGCAGTGAAATGACACAACTTGACCTTATGATAACGGTAATATGCTTATAAAGGGCATTAAATAAAAAAACATATATAAAACAGCAATGATTTCATACTGTATGTAAGTTATACTGTAATCTTAAATCAAGGGGGGGGGGGGGGACATATGCAGTAATTAACCCCAGGCTACGTTGTTCTTTTAATTCTCATCATCGGCTCCTGACTTGCGTTACTGTACTAAAATAAGGTGCACTGTAGTCATAGCTGAAACATGAGACTAAAGTTCTGCTGCTAGATAAATACGTAAATGACTTCATGGTGAATTTGACTGATTTATCTCACTACCATACCATTGTTTTGTTTTGTTTTTTCCTAAAAAACGTATCACACACACACAGGGATGTACAGAACGTTCCAATAAGCCTTTTATGGGTAAAGATAAAGATGTTATTGAACAACTTCATTTCCTTGTGCTCATAAAACCTGTGAATTCAATCAATGTCCTTTTAAACGCATGTAACTCGTCAAACAGATCCGCAGCCTTTATTACCCTCAGTTTAGAGTAACTCGAGATTTATGGTAATGATGCATCAATGTCCTTTTGAAGCTATTTTTTAGCTTCCAGTATGGGGACACAACTTTATTGGTGCCAAGGCTGAGGGTGAAAACTGCATTTGAACCCAGGTGTAGACCATGGAAGTGACCTCTAGTTCATGTTGACACAGTAGCTTGGAATTCCTCTCAAGCAAATTCCAGCTTGAAGTAATCCCAAGCTTCAAGCAGAACCGGAGTTTCACATAGACTCACGCTTCAAACAAACCTGAGCTTCTTGTTGACCCGAGCTTCTCCTTATACACAGTTTGCCAATCCAAAAAGAAAGCAAGGCCACTTCTAGTGTATGCATTTGTGTTCCATGCCAAAGTGCTCACTGCTTATCCTCCACATGCCCTCAAACATTCTCCAGATCAAGTAACAGGGACCTACCACTTCACATTCTGGCTGGTAGAGAGGAGACAGAAAAGATGAGAAGGAGTGGTGAATGAGTCAGAGCAGGACTCCATCATCAGTATTCTCCATTTGGCAAGGCTCCAGAATATCAAGGTCCTTAATTAAAGCTTGTCTGAAATATACTGGTTTTCAATGGTTACATTCAGGTCTAAATCTTGGTGGCTACTTACTGTACCTTCTGGAAATCCGTTCTGGAAATGGTCATGAACACCCTAATGTGCTTGGTAAACATACCAGTTTAGATTTAGTCCTTTTTTGCTTATTGGAACTAAAAAAAACAAAAAAAACATTAGTCCTTTTGTTCTTCCAGTAGATTTTGAAATTCTTCCAGTGGCTGAATTTCTGCCCATTCAGTCACAAAGGCATTGCTGAGGTCAGGGAACAGATCCTGGCACACAGTTGGCGTTCCAATTTATCGTAAGGGAATTTAAAATGGTGCAGGTTAATAAAGTTCTTTCACCAGGGTATCATCAGTCAGATATCAAAGAGTATCCACTACCTATTGTGGACTTATCTGGGTATGATCTTCAAAATGCCAAAAGTTTCAATCTGATTGGCGTTTCCACCTATTTCCATTGGGAACACCAACGTTATGGCATATCAGCACATGTTTATGATTTGTCATGTCTCAAGGTTACTCCAGATATTTAATTAAAGCAATTAGTTCACAATTGTGAATAAGCAAGACCTCTGGTTTTGATGATAAAATAGTGGCAAAAACAGTGGAAAGCATTTGCGAGTTAATTCATTGCGGGTCTTTAACCCTCATCTTCTCATCACAAACATAATATGTTTTAAAATTTAACCAAACCTGAAAATCTAAGGCCAACAGCCAACACTGAACCTAACCACTAAGCATTTTCAAAGGCCATCCAGGTAATAATGACATCACACAAATTACCAGTCATAAAACCTCCAGTCTCCCAACATGCAGACCAAAGTCCATAACTCAGCGCGGGTCCTTTTATCCCTTCCACCTTAGCTTTGCTGATTTTAGCAACGACATCAGGTCTAATCGCCTTCTCGGGTTGCTGTGTCCCAAAGGGTCCTATATAGCAGCTTGTGCTCTAGATAGAAGTGCACTCTTTCTGTGCCCCCATTACAAGAGAATGAATTAAAGACACCCGTAGAGACCTGAATCACAAGAGCTGCTAAGTCACTTTCCTTTAGGTTAGAGGCATGAAGTTCTGTGATGACTTTGTTTAAGGAAGCCTCCAATCATCAATAAATCACAAGTCCTTTAAGTTGGAGATATTCAAAGATAAATTTAGTGGTATAGGTTTGCCAAGTAACGTCAATCAAAAACAATCATGTTGAGTTTAAAAAAAAAAAGTGATTTATTTTTGTCCTATCCTGAAACAAGGGCTAGTTATGCAATGACTCAAAAAATGTAGTATATCAACATACTACATATGCATCTTCTCCTTTGCAAACTGATTTTATATTGATCAGCCACAACACTAAAACCTCCACCAAGTGAATTGGTTAACATTCATTATGAATTATATACCAGTAAACGGGGAGTAAAGGCCAGTCCGTCTGAAAAGCCAATGTAGCACAAATTGCTGAAAAAAAGTCAATACTGTCCATGGTAGAAAGGTACCAGAACACCTTGCGCACCACAGCCTGCTGGACACGGAACCCAACAAGGCCAACAACCTGACCTCCAAATTCCTGAGATCCTGATCCGATCAAGCACCCATGGCATTCACTGGCCAGACAAGTCTGATTCACAGCTTCCCCACCCTAGGATTCGCCACTAACATCCTGGTCCCCGACACCAGCACACACCCAGTGGTCTTGTGGAGTCATGCCCCAAGGGACCACCCTTGGGCAGGGCTGCCTCGGTGGCACAAGAGGAACCTATTGCTGATGAGTATATTATTCTATGGTTATAATCATGTGCAGAAATTATGCTTTCTTATCTTTCCTCTGTACACATTGCTTCTAGTTGAACTCTTAAGCATTCACCACTAAAATCCCAACATATTTGTTGAATAAGTGAAATTCCAACCAGTAGCAATATGACAAGAGTTTTCTTTATATGTTTTACATGAACATGAGTTAATCAGAGCAGCTTGAACATAAATTTAATTTTCCAGCGCAGATAGACACATTAGAGGCATTAAGACACAGTGTTAAGGTGTACGTCATGGTCTGCAGTTTCAATCGCTATTATAAACCGACACAGTATGTCAACTGCCTGATGATCAAACACCGTCTGATTATACAGACACAAAGCAGTGAGACTATTAATGATGAATCTACAATGATTTAAAATGTCCGTCCTGAAAATGTGTCAATACATTAAAAGCAGTAACATCTGATCTTGCAAGAAAGCAGGAAATCCATTCCAGCCCTGTGTTATTCCATTTTAATTAAACTCAAACAGAATTTAGTTTCTTTATCATTTCCAAAAATGGCATCTTTCAAAACCCATTTTCCCCCACAATGGCTTACTTTTTTCCTTAAGATTTGGACCGACCTCATTTCCTCCATCCGCAGCTCAATTCAGCCACAAATCCTATTTTGCACTTGAAAGAGGGTCGACACAAAAGCTCAACGCGTTATATAAGCCCACCATCCTTTCTATGAAATTATATAAAAGCTTTTTGAAAAACTAGCAGAACTTATCATTCAATCGAGATCTTTTTTTTTCCCGCTTAACTGTTGCTGTTGAAAATCAACCTGAGTATCAGAGCGTGAAACCTCGCTCGACTCCTGAGAAACAAAATGTCGAGGAAGCGTGCTCTTACCTCCAAAAATGGAAGGCGTGCAGCGGGCTGCATGGGCTGCAAGGGCTTGTGGGAGTCGGGCTCAAGCTTCTTGGAGTGAGGCTGTAAGTCAAATCACGGTTCGTCAATGCTGACCCAACGTACGACCTTACAGTAGGCGAGTTATGTACATCACACATCGAAAGGTGCATTTTGTGCTCGCTAAAACTACTTACAGTCGAATTTTTATTAATATACAAGTCATTAAACATAATCCACATTTCCAATAAGAATTCTTTGGATGGTTAAAGGTTTGATTTAGAACCCTCTCTAAACCATTTGTTATAGGGTTCTAGATGGAACCTTTAACAGTTCTCACAGAGAGATAGAACGATTTGACGTGTATTCCTCCAAAGTATGTACAAATCTAACAGAATGTAGCATGAGGGAGTTTCAAGTCAAACTTGGTACTTATGAAGAAATTTAAGTTTTACAAGCGTTTTAGAACTTTAGAAAGAAGGCCGTACATCCGTGAACAACATTCTTGGCCAAAAGGGTTCAGCGCCCCCTGCACTCAGTTTCATCAAGTGAAATGCCTGGGACTTTAAAATCGACAAATGACTTCTCACCAACTTGCGCAAGACATGCCTCAATCTGTAGGAACCATCACATGCTTGGGACATTAAAGGAGTTCCAGGGAGGCCAGCGTTTCAGCCGTGAAGCAGACAGTCCAAACATGGCTCCGGTGTATTGAGAAAACTTTCTACCTTGATGGTATTCAAGCACTAGTAAAACGCTAGGGTTGATGCGCTGGTGTAACTAGTGTGTCTGCACAATCAAAAGTCCCAGTTTGACTTGAACACTCCTTGTATATTAGCCTAGTGTTTCTGTTCCCATTATATTAAACCTATACGGTCCAAAAATCTAAAGCCACACTGAAAGTCAGGGTTTTTAAATTTGAAACCCATTAAAACAAGAACAGAAAATATTTTATATTAACTATTTTTATGAAAATTTGTATTATACTCTATGACTCTAGCTCCTTTGTATGCAAGCTCGAATTTTTTGACACCTGTCATTCAAGCCAAAGTGGACATAGAAATGACAAATGAAGTCATAATTTCATGTACATAAATATTCCAAGGATTCGAACATAGAATAACTTAGTTAAGTTACATTAAGCCTATATTTGTCAGAGCGCAGGGTCAGCCATGACTCAGCGTTCCTGGTGAAAGACAGGGTTAAGGGCCATGATCAAGGGCCCAACAATGGCAACCTGGTGGAGCTGAGTCACCACTGCCCCTATTAATATAGTTTGTAATAAAAAATGAAGGAAAAGAAAGAATCTCTCTGTGCTGGTTTCAGAATTTTGGACCGTTCATAATTCGGAAGATTTCATGAAGTAAAGGCACTACTGTAGTGCAGATGGAGTTACAATTCAGCGTAGTATACTACAAAAAAAACCCAGGAAGTTCTGAGGATAAAGAAGGTGAAATCTGGGGACGGTCCACCATTTCGAGATAACCAACCATTTCGACATCTACTTGTATCTGAAATGTTCAGATTTTTATTTTTATTTTTTTTAAACTTCATGTACAACGCTTAATTTGAACTCCATCTGCTATACATCATTGCACGCATTACCACAGAGCAGCACCACAGCAGTGATTGAATCAGTGAATTTAATCTATATAGAGCTCAAAGAATAAACCCAGCCATGTCAGCATTCAGCTTCTATTACTGTATACCTCACACACCAAATTCTATTAGAATCGGGTTTTTTTTTTTTTTGGATTTACAATTTGCCAAAAAACAAACAAACAAAAAAAACATGCGCACACTACATGCGGTTCAAACCAAACACTGCAACATGACCTCCAAATTTCCTCTCCCCTGGAGGCCTTCGAGTGCATAAACGCTGGTTGCTGGTGGTGCAGAAGACCATTGACAAGCTAAACCAATCACGTCACCTGAAAGTGCTGAAACGGACGTGTCAGGAGATATGCATTGCACGGTGCGCTTAGCAACACCAGCAGTGATGCAACACGCAGCTACAGCAGATGTAAACATGTGATGTGCTTCCCGTGACCTCCGGGAACGGAATTTGATTTCGCTACGATTACAAATCCCAGAGACGTAAACGAGAAACAAGAGCACATGGTAAATAAATGAGATGGCAGGGATGTTACTTAGAACAGATCAGGTCTTTATGCATAAGGGAAATTCATCATCATCATCATCAAGTACATCCTTTTGAGGGGAACACGAGCCATATCTCTGTACGTCACCTCATCCAAACGGACAGCCAAAGCTGGCGGGTTCTCCAGCTGCAGACCTCACTGATCGATCGCCAATCCTTGCTGATCCCAGATCAGATCCACTCATACACACCCTATTAGAATCCTGCAACTGACCCGAGATCAGTTTCAACACAGCAAACCTTCACTAGCAAACCTTTTATTATGGTTTTATTATTCGAGCACACTGTAGAAACTGCTGCTGTGGTAATGCTGCACCTTTCAATGATTCTGCACGTAAATAAAGACGACGCAGCACACAAAAGGGAGGAAATACTCACTCGAGTGTCAGCCCCGGAATCCTTAACCTCTCCCGCTGGGCTTTCATGGCTGTGCTAGACTGGATTGATCTATTGTGCACATGATATTTCCTTTCGCAGAACCTCACGGCACGTCAACACAACGGAAATCGTCTGGTCCTGATCTATTTTTTCCCCTTCTCTCCCCCCTGTCCTTATACTTCTAGGTCTAGCTGTCAGATGAGATCGTCAGTCGTCTGTGGAGAACTAAGAGGCTGGACAATGACTCTCTTTCTCCTCCCATCCCTCTGCCGCTCACACTTTCTCTCTCGCTCTCCCGCTCTCTCTCGGTGTCTCTCTCTCCCATACACAAACATGCATGCCTGGGATCCAGGCCGCCCCTCCTCCACCGGTGGAAGACCCTTACGTCAGCAAAGCCAAACACAGAGCATGGAGATTTATCATCCTTACACCAGACTACACTCAACCTCATCAATGAAGCCTCATGCAGTTTTAGATTTCGTCCCACTGTGATTAAAACGTCGTCTTTTTTTTATATTATTTTCATCATGCGCTAATAGACGTGCAGACTGCAGTGTCCTCCAAAACATTCATTAGCATTTCAATGCCATCTTTTGTGCCGCGGAAGAAACATCATGACCTCGGCAGAACAATTCGAACCCTCATGACCGGAAACGAAACGTGATCTTACATGGGATTAACGTGTATTTGCTTTTATGCAAGATGACAGTTCAGCAAGAGCAAAGGTGACTGAAGTGATCCGCTGCCTTAATCCCGACGGATTTGCCGATCCGGATTTTAGTGAGCAGAAAAATCCTTAAAAAAAAAATAAAATAAAGTTTAGTTCAACATTACAATGCTAGGTGATTATAGAGTAAATGACCATTGAGAAATTTTATTTTATTCTTTCAGACTTTATCACTTTAAATAATCTGGCAAGATATGTTAGTTAAAAAAATGTTACTGCCAAAGTAGGCAGTAGGCTGATGTCTATCAGCTTCGATATATTACACATCATAAAACAGTTAGTCCGACCAAAGTAATCTGTTTGGACAAGTTCCACGAATGCTGATATTGAGCATAACAGCACTGAGATATTTAAATACATACATCACAGTTATCCTAATAATCGTTAATTACACTAAGCATTGGTCGCCAGCATGGGTGAAAGTAGGTTAGTACGGTATGTTTTCCGCAGTACTGGAAAGATGAGAGAGCAGATGCCTTGACCAAACTCACATTCAAAACCAGTCAGAGAAGCATTTCCAGCAATGAAACCATGACTGATAACATTATGTCATCTTAAACAACATGGACTCTGAACCGTCCGTGTTGTTTTGCTCATGGTTACGCAAGTTTTATGATTATGATTACATTTACATTTAGACATTTGGCAGATGCTCTCAGCCAAAGCGGCTTTAACAAAAGTGCTTTGGAGTTTCCATCACTGGATAGATCCTTATACTGGGTTCTTAGGTTACTTACCAAGTACCATCAAGTCAAACATTACTAGGATTTTTTTAATTATTTTTATTTTACTACTAAATGAATACAAAAATTAAAGCAATGGGTCGGTCTTTAGTCTTCGTTTAAAGTCTTTACTCCAAAGCGTGATAAGTTGAAATATAATGTAAATTTCATACGTTTCTCAGGACTGTCCACTACTTCCTGTCCTTTTGACTAGTGCCGGTAAGAATTCAAAACTACTTTAACTTCATTAATTACACATCAACTGTTGAGCAAAATAACTAGTTAAGTATGTAAACAAATCATGATCTGTTAGTAATAACTGACATTTATAGAACTGTTGTATAAAAGCAATACCACATTCGAGGTCATGCTGTCGTGCCGAATATCACAACCTTGCTGATATTCCGTATATGGAAATTGAAAGCAGCCATTGAAAAATCAGTCATACGGAGGCACGATCATGAATGTCAACAACTATCATGTAAAAGAAATGACCCCTAAAAGGTAGTGTATAATACACACACAGATAGACAAACACTCACACACACATGCACAGAATGACTCTCATATTCTCTTACCCACATTTACTTGGGTTACCATAACAGACTTTACTGAGCAGTCAAGATAAATAAATGTAGTTACAGAAATTTATGACATTTCATTACTGGGAAACAGTTCTGCTTGTTCTAAGGCAGCTCTTTCCACCTAAATTCCAATTCTCTCTCTGACTTATAAAAATACACTTTGTTTTTCTTTATTAACATTATTTCAGTGAACAAACATTTCCATAATTGTTCCCTTAAATTCCTTCAAGTTTCTGTGTTGTTTTGCGGCCGCGTTTTCATAAGGATGTAGTTTAGTATTTGGGACAGTTATGAGCGCGCTGGGACAATTAAACCTGCCATCTGAGACCATTTCTGGGACGGTCATGGGAAGAAAAAAAAAGTAAGTCAAATTCCGAGCTCAGGCTGTAATGAACTTGAGTCAGACAACACTTGTTCGCTTGGACCAGAAACCAAATAAAATACGTTTCTTTACAGGTCGGGATTTTCCAACAATTCCTAGAGGTTTATACTTTAGGGTTGTTCATTTTGTCAGAATTTTCTGTATGTTTTTTGTACCCCTGGACCACCTGCCGCAGCAAAGCCCCGCCCACTGAACAAGCCAGGGCATTTTAGGCAACATCTAGGTTTTCTTCTGGATCTTTTTCCAAATATGATTGCTAGTGAGTAACATTAGTGACAAAACAATACCACCAAAAGAAAAAGTAAGCATGTTAAGAAACAACTACAAGAAGAAACTTTAACTTAGTAAAGATCTCAGAAGAATGCTTCATCAGTAGAAACCAATATATAATGAAATAATACAGTATAAATGGCAATCATCTATGCACATCATCTGATGGATTAAACATGTTTGAACTTCATCAAGCCGTTAATTGTCCAGTAACGGATATTGTTTGGAAGCTCTCTCAGGTCAACGGTGTGGCATTTCTGTGACTGATCTCTCTAAAGTAATGCTAGATCCCGTCATCATAAAGCGGCTTGCTCCAACAAGTTCGGGTCTCACAGCTACGGTCTCGAAGAAAGTTTCGGAAATTTAAAGTTAGGAATCGACAGGATAATGTCATTGCTTGAGCTTAATATCATGATTTTATTGATTATTATTTCTCAGAGATTGATTCAAAAGAAGGACTAACCGTGACCTATTAACAGTGACCTCTTGTCCTTATCTCTGTATCCTCCTCTGTCTACACCATGCCTGTAGCCATCATTTAGATATGCAGCAGCTCATGTTCATGTTTATTTATAACCGTCATGCCAGTAAGGAATAAAATCTCGGGGTGTTCTGTTATAGGAAAGTAATCCACAACAAAGTGGTGTCATGTGGGGCTGAAACAAGGAGAGCGAGTACATATTTAGCTCTGCTACTTGTACTACAACAACTAAATTTGCTTCCTATCGTATATATAAGGACTTTAATGTTCATAACCTGATGCACATATATGATACAAGAGTTATTTCGGTTAAGAGGACACTGCAAGTTCATGAAAATGAAAAGTAGGTCGGTTTATTGGTTGGAATGTTAACAAACTTTCATTTTCTAAAATTTTTTTGAACAGCATCTAAAAAATAAAGATTGATTATTTATACCTGATTCAATTTAATTCATAACAGACAACAGATTATGGATGTTCGAAAAGAAAAAAAAATGGCTTGACAGATGATTGACTGTTTGCACCACTTCCAGGTCTCTCTCTAAAGCTTGGCTCAGCTCTGGACGCCATCTGGATGGTAGACAGCTGCGGTGCTGCACGTCAGTGGATAATCCATGTAGGACTGAAAATTTCCTCAAATAAATAGGAGAGAAACATATAATCGGGGGCCGTCATCATGCTGGTGTCATAAGCAAAATCATCCCAAAGCAAGCTCTAATTCATAACACCCCGCCCGTTTTTTTAAGCGACCAAATTCTGCATACGGAAGAATGACATGGTTTTGGTGAACTTCACATTAAACCACGACAGTTAAACCAAAATGAACCCGGAGCGGAAACGCGATACTGTTTACATGAGATTTCTTGTCAGCAACATGTGCTCTTAAAGCCTGCCAATCATCCCCTGGATCATATCCTCCTCATTCCTTCTTTTTTTGGACGAAATCCCAGACAAATACAAGCCAAATTTCCTCCTAAAGAGGTTG
This sequence comes from Dolichallabes microphthalmus, assembly GCA_026413445.1. Lineage (NCBI taxonomy): Eukaryota > Metazoa > Chordata > Actinopteri > Siluriformes > Clariidae > Dolichallabes > Dolichallabes microphthalmus. Next base: position 3,847,297 of record JAOTQY010000028.1, read on the forward strand.
AAGCTCCCTCTGTATAAACAGCGCTTCAGCAGAGGCTGTTATCTTACACATCCCATAACAGTCGAGCATAAATATGATTCAGGATTGAGCAGCCCATGTGTGTGGGAGCTTTTTATTACCAGTCATCAATTATAAGCCAGGCAGTTCTTCCAGATGGCAGGCCGCAGGCTGGAACCTCATATGTGCTAGAGGAAGAAATGGAAAGAGGCTGCCAAAATCCATGGCTAGGTGTTACGACAGAGCCAGAGAGCACCGAACGCTGAAGCTAGAGTGGAGAAGCGGAGCACGCCAGCTTTAGCAAGTGATGGCTTGACACAAACCCTACAAATTCTTCACAGGAAAATCAACAAGGCTCACTCTAGGACAGACACAAGCACGTTGGGAAACTGGGTGAAAAGTTGTATGACTGTAACAAAGCTGAAGATGTGCATAAGTAACTTTGAAAATTAGTTTTTCTGTAAATTCAGCAGGTGCTGGAGTATGAGGTAACCTCTTAAAAATATTTTTTCAGCAAGCTGAAAAATAAATCTGAAGGAAATAGGAATAAAATTTATTATTTTGATCCAAATAAAAACTTTATTTAATTATCAAATCAAATTGTTAGATGAAAAAGAACAGCAGTTTCTGGTCTGAGGCAATGATGTACACTGTTTTAAGTATTTGGCCAAACCTGTTCTTCTTTGTCTTTCGGCTGTTCCCTTTCAGGGGTCGCCACAGCGAATCATCTGCCTCCACCTAACGCCATTCTCTGCTTCCTCTTCTCTCACCCCGACTAACCATGTCCTCTCTCACTGCATCCATAAATCTCCTCTTTGGTCTTCCTGTGGAACTCCTTCCTGGCAGTTCCAACCTCAGCATCCTTCTACCAATATGCTCACAATCTCTCCTCTAAACATGTCCAAACCACCTCAATCTGGCCTCACTGACTTTATCTCCAAAACATCTAACATGGGTTGTCCCCCTGATGAACTCATTCTTGATCCTATCCATCCTTGTCACTCCCAAAGAGAATCTCAACATCTTCATCTCTGCTACTGTACCTCCAACTTTGGCCAACTTTTGAGTCAACTGAGTCTGACACCCTATAAAGTGTCTACTACTTAGGACAACAGGTCTAAGTTAGACAGAATGAAGAATTAGTACCTGTGAACCCAAATTATGTCTCCATATCAGGACGAGGGTCCCAGGAGGTTAATGCTTTAGCATACAGTACCAAGACATCTTGGACAACGCTGTGCTTCCAACTTGGTGGCAACAGTTTTGGGACGGGCTTTTTTAATTCCAACATGACTGTGCCCCATCGCACAAAGCAAGGACTTTAAAATCATGGTTTGATGAATTTGGTGTGGAAGAACTTGACTGGCCCTAACACAGATCCCTGACCTCAACCCCATCGAGCACCTTTGGGATGAACTGGAATGGAGACTGCGAGCCATGTCTTCTCATCCAACATCAGTGCCCGTCCTCATAAATGCTACAGAATGAATGGGCACAAATTCCCTCAGAAACACTGCAAAATCTTGAGTGGCGCCTTCCAAGAAGAGTGGAAGCTGTTATAGCTGTAAAAGGAGGACTAACTCCATATTTAAATATATGTGTTTGGATACAATGTCATTGCAGGACTGACCAAATACTTTTGCCCATATAACAGCATAAACTGATGGAGTGAAAATGTGAAGAAACTCTCTTAAACTCAAACATTTCTGGTTTAAATTTTATTTTTTAACACTGCTGAGTTTAAAAGCTGATTCTGGCTGTATACTGTAATGTGTTCATTGACACAACTGAGACAGATTTCTCAGAAACATTTACCTCAGACGTCTCATGCTAACCTAGCGCTATACTTACTTACATCATATTCTAATGCGAGTTACAACAAAATAGTTTTTACATGATACACACAGAGTTAAATACAAAATCTCTCTCATGTCAAACTTTGAGAATTGTGTGCTAGATTAGTCGTCAAATTATATACTGTAATGTATTTAACAAAACTCAAAGAAACACATTTTTCAGAAACTTTTACCTCAGAAATCATATCCCAACCTATCATCATCATCATCATCATAACTGTTAATAATAACAAAACAGAGCAAACAGGAGAGTTAAATCTCTAAGAAAAATCTTCATCCATCTTGTCAAGCTTGCCAAATGGAGCTAGTTTAAAACAAATTAACAGTGCTATCGAATCCAGCTCACTTAGCTAGCAAATGTTAGCTAACTTTCTACTACTAGCTTAGCAGCTAGAGTACTTTTAGTGATGAGTGTTTGAGCAATGTTTTTTTCAGACTTTTCCAGCTATGTTTACATAAAGTAAATCAGTAAGAATATGATGATTAAGACAAGATAACATTTTCCACTTGTGGAAAAAAGGCTACTTTGCTAGCAGCTAGTCAGCAGACTAGCTTATTTAGCGAATGCTAGTTAGAATACAAAATGCCAAAGCCATTCTAGTGATTATTGAATTTTTTCTCAAGACCTAATGATATTTGGTACATAGATCATTATATTTTCATCATACTTAACTATATAGAGTTACAAGTTTCAGAGTACTTTAATATTTAATCAACAAAATTTTAGTTTTCTACATAAAATGCTGAAGGAATATCACTAAAGCACAGCAGCTAAGAAGCAGGACAATTTATTTTCTCTCTTATAATTAGTTCATTTATTTCCATACAGCTGAGGACACAGGACTAGTAATTTAACCTGAATCAAAAACAGAAAATATGCTTTGGAACTAAATTCACAATTAGAGTTGTGAGATCTGTAGATGTCAGTGATAATTATAGGGTTGCCCTTTTTGTATACATGACATTAATTACTGTATACTTACATATGAAAACATTCATTATAGCTATAAAATAAATCGCAAACACACCCATAAATTTTTTAGAAGTATTTACTTATAAAGTCAGTCTGTCATCTTCTATACCGCTTTATCCTGTGTTCAGGGTCGCGGGGGGGGGGAGACGCCAATTAGCCTAACCTGCATATCTTTGGACTGTGGGAGGAAACCGGTGTACCCGGAGGAAACCCACCAAGCACG
>JAOTQY010000028.1:3881483-3900715 GCA_026413445.1 Dolichallabes microphthalmus
CAGTACTTTTACACTTTTACTTAAGTAAAAAGCTTGAGTTGATACTTCAACTTCTAAAGAAGTCTTTTTAAATCCTACTATCTATACTTCTACTCAAGTAATGAGTGTGAATACTTTTGACACCACTGATGGTTTCTATCCTCGCTCTTGCTTGTACAATACTTTGGTCTTCTGAAAAATAAGATTTACTCTAGATTTTTTTTTTTTTACTGTTTTTCTGTTCATTCATCCACAAAAGCATTAGTGAGATCATTAGCTGATTGAGGAGACTCAAGATCTTCTACTCCAACTCTGGCAACCCAGATGGGAGATCCGGATCCAACTTTGATTCACTTTTCCGCCAACAGATCCGCATCACATCCATATAAGAGTCTCCTTGATGTGTTCTATTACTCATCTTATGAAATAATTTTTCCGCAAATATCTTCAATGTACAGACGCGCCAACATTTAACAGTGGTTTTAAGCTATATTAAAAAAGAAGCAGAAATTACTATACTATGCTAGTCATTTTGTAACCCCAGTTGACTGAACTTCATCCTTAACACTAGTTAGTTTTTTTTCATGATACTTGACGACTAAGAGCATGAGAAACTTACGTTATTACTCATAAGTAGACGAAAGGCAAATATAGTGTTAGTTTCAGTTAAATTTTTACAGTAAGCAAGTGGATCCGCTAGATTTCTGAGATATGACCATTAGCTTAACCAAGCGTAGTGTTCAACAGGATTGCAATATTAAAGGAAATGAGTAAACTAGCACTGCGTAGCATCTACAAGATTGCAAATTTAATTTCAATATCTTTTTTTTTTTTGTTCTGCGATTAAATATAAGGTATCCGAGACAGGAACGTGGCAGGTCCTAGCATGAACAGTTAGATAAGATAGCAAGGCCTGCACTAGTGCTTAAGTAGTAAGGTAGCTATCAAGAATTAATATGAATGTATAATATATAAATTAGCATCAATTATTCATCATGTTGCAGATTTATGACTAATCTCTTTTAGTTTGCTACAGTATATGAACAGTTTTGTAAAGAGTGCATTCACTTAAAGGGTTTTCAATGCGTCTTTTACTGTATTTCTCATGTTGTAGGTAGAATCCCGGAACAAGACAGCCTCCACCGTGGGAAACGTTGTCTCCGATCAAGCATATCAAATGCAAATTCGGTGTAATGTCACTTCTGACTGTCCTCAATGTCTCTGGAGCGAAATCATCACAGTCCCACCAGGTTACTTCATTAGTCATGATATTCATAATATGATAGGACCTTCTGATCATGTATATGATTATTAAAAATAGAAAAGTTATATCAAAATGTTGATGGTAAATAATCCTGAAGAAATCCTCATACTTGCATTATAACCTGGTACGAAGGTATTCGTTCATACTTCAAGCCGATATAGATATGGATTAAATATTAAAGATCTGCATGTACATCTTACATAAGTGATTCCTTAAAGACTTGCCTCTTTCTAGATGTTAATCAGTAAAAGCTCTTACCCTCAAAGTAACACAGTGAATGGAAAGAGTCTGCGGTGCCTCAGATTTCACGTCAGTGCAGTCACTTTCCCTGCAGGGCAAAATGTTCAGAACACACGATTCTTTATACCTTTCTGGTTCTTTGTAAAATGACGAGCTGCATTTTTTTCATCTTATCTTCAAAAAGAGAAGAAACGAGTAAGAACAATGGGGAGGAAACGACTATATAGGCAAGCATCAATAAGAACCAGAACTAACTAAGTTAAAAAAATAGAAAGAAAAAAAAAAAAGAAGTGTGACATGCTACACTTTAACACTTTTGTGTTTTATTTCTTTCTTTAAAGAAACAAGTTAAAAGACGGTACTTGTTACGAGCCCTTCAATGAATCTGGACTAATTGCCTGTTCACAGCCAGATGTTAACTTTTTATCTATTTTTCTAATCAGAGCTGGTAGAAGCTCCCGTCATAAAAGAAACCCGGGACGATCCGATCCAACCTGGACAGAGAAAAATAACCGTGCAGTGGGAGGTACAGGCACATCTCGTTTTTCTTCACTCTTCTTTCTAATGCAAAAAGTTACAGGATTTCATCAGCTCTGGGAAATGCATCACTTTTTTGTGTAATGTTGATTCGATCAGAAAATGTTTTATAATTTAATTAGTTTTTTTTTTTTCATTATTATTCAGATACGCTATGTTATTACATTTAGTAAATTCAACCACTTTCAAAAGTCTATGAGTTGCTTATGTTGGCCCCTGTCCCCCCCCTCCCCTCCATCATTTTTCTACATTCAGTATGTGAACAGTCAGGCGGTGGAAGAATACACTGTGACCGTTCAGAAGGTGTCTGGAGAGTCTGCTGAAGAAGACACTTATTTCCTCGAAGCACAAACGGTCACTTTGTTCCTGTGCTATTCCGCCTACAATCTCAGCATCAGAGCCTTAAATAAAGCCGGATTTTCGCCCAGTGCAGACCTGATCATAAACGCCATGGAGGAGCAGAGTGGTAGGCCGTCTCACATATTCATATACAGATACTATACATTGCTGCCATAATTCAATTCGAGTTTTAAAAAAGGGTGTTTAGATAGAAACCATTTTTGGGCCCCTCTATATATAGTACTGTGCAAACAAATACGCAAAAGTCTTGAGTAACTTCAAATTCTTCATATTAAATGAATTTAAGGTATATAGAATAAATGAAAGAAATTAGAACTTTTCTTTTTTAAAGATTGGCTGTTCATGTAACAACCTCAGCAGCAACCTCATTTCCCCTCTCATCTTTTCCAAACACTTAGCATGCAGCATCACCAGGATCCCAATCATCGCCCTGATTATCTGTCATAATAATCAGCACCTGTTTCTCACTACTTCATGCCTTAAGTTAAATTTTCAGGTAGACGGAGTTGACTGAAAATGAGAGATTTGCCAAATATTAAAGGCAAAAAGGTCCTTCAGGAAGCCTGCAGAGCTATTCTTCAATATTATATCTATACTCAAGTAACTAACCTACATTTGTTTTGTTGTACCAGATTTGGACAAAGCATTTAATGTTACTCTGATGAGTAACAGCAGCTTCGAACTTTCATGGAATACAACACTATCCAAGAAATATCCTTGCTATTCTGTAGAGTGGTGGGCGAGAAACGAGAAAATATCCTACAGATCCTTCTTCGAGAAGAAAGACTCCCATACTATCCGGACAGGTACTGCAACGTTCTAAAAAACATTGAACAAATATGAAATTCAATGTAGGAATACATTAATACACACTATGATATACTGTACCCTGCCTTGGCAAAACATAAGACACCGTTTCAGGAGGGTCGAATTATTGACCTGCATCAAGCAAAGAAAATATTAGAATGACTAGAATTGGGTTAATAACCGAGGTAGCCTGAGAAATTGAAGAAAGCTGGTCAGGAAAAAAAAAACATGAATGAACATGAATGAAAGTATCACTTAAATGCGTGATGAAGTTGTAAAAAAAAAAGGGGGGGGGGGACAGTAGAGATCAAAGCTGTGCTTAATAGTGAATTTTCATACGCACAGGATTGGGACTAAACAGCTGTGTGGCCATAAAAACCCACTTGTTAATGACACATTAAAAAAAAATCTTAAAAGCATAAAGAGTGGATTTGGTCCAATCTTTGGTCTGATGAGTCCAGATTGACCCTATTCCAGGACGATGGGTGTGTCAGGCTAAGGGGGGAATCATATGAATCGATGCAGACATCATGCATACAGTAGTGTCCACTGTACAAGCCTCTGGAGACAGTGTTGTGATCTGGTGTTGCTTCAGTTGCTCAGGTCTAGATTTAGCAACGTTATGTGGCAATAAAATGAAGTCAGCTGACAACCTGAATGTACTGAATGACCAGGGTGTCATCACATCTAAGGAGTTTTTCTTCCTAGATGACACAGGCATATTCCAGGATGTAAATTGTGAAAGAGATGCATGAGGAACGCTTTGTCACACATGAACTGGCCACAACATTGCACACAGATAGGTGTCTAGGCGGTTAACGAAATATTAGAATGTGTGCCTGTTTTTTTTTTTTGTCTTTTTAAAAAACAATTAAAGAAACATAAGTCGTCTATTTACATGGTTGTAATGCATCATAAGCAGTGTTCCTGATTCCTTAGACTCATTATTCAATGACAGTTTTTCCATGTAATTAATTATGAAACAGTGCTAATAAATAACACTGAACAAAATCTCATGAATGCATTATAATCTGGTTATAATGTCCTCACCTTTCATTATAGATAGAAAAATTAGAGATCAAAGAAAAAGGTTTTATTTATTTTACAGTGTTCTAATACATTGTAAGAGGTATTCATTGATAAAATATTAAATGAGAAGACAATACACATTAGGTGTCTTATGCATTACCCAGCATTATGTTCCTAATGCCTTCAATGCCAAAAGGCTCACAATTCAGAGCTGATCATTTTGTGTATAATTACTAGAAATAATATTATATCAAATATGCTGATGGAATTTGTGATAGTAAATCATCTTAAACGATGCCTTATGTGTGCTTTATAACCCTATAGGAAGATGTTCTTTCAATATTTCAAGCCAATATAGATATGTCTCATACCACACGAGTTACATCTATTCTAAGCATTTCCTTTTGCTTTATGTGCAGTCGCATTTCAGCCCTATAAGAGATACCACTTCTTCCTGCATGCCAGGCACGAGAAGGAAACCTGCAACTTAAAGAAAGGAAATAACAGCGATCGGACATATGGGAGAGCTCAGGTCTACCTCACTGAAGGAAGTGAGTTCAGTTTCACACCATAAATATATTAAGTATCATAGCTTGGTTGCATATATAGAAAAAAGAAAACACGCATACAGTGGGGAAAATGTTGGTTTTGTAAGTTTGCCCACTTACCAAGAACTGAGGTTTTATCACAAGTTCATTTTAAAGTATAGAGACAGAACATCAATCAACAATCCAGATAAAACACATTATATGAATCTTATGAATTGAGTTGCTTTTCAGATAGTAAAACAAATATTTGAACCACAACAATAATTCTGGCTCCCACAGACGGGTTATGTGCTCATACACAACGTGGTACACAGATTCATTTAAGAAGATGCTCCTAACAGCAACTCATTACGTGCATAATCTCCACAGAATCTCTATCTTCCATTCAAACCTCATCACCATGGGCAGGACTAAAGATCTATCAAAGTTCATCACTGACAAAACTGTAAGCCTGCACAAGGCTGGGGTTATAAGACCATCAGCAAGAAGCTTGGTGAGAAGGAGACAACTGTTGGAGCGATTATTCACAAATGGAAGAAATACAAAATAACCATCAATCGCCCTCATTCTGGAGCTTCTTGCAAGATTTCGCCTTATGGGGTAAGGATAATCATGAGAAAAGTGAGGGAACTGCATGGGAGGAGCTTGCGAATGATCTCAAGACAGTTGGGCCTACAGTCACCAAACAAACCATTAGTAACGCTGTACGTCACCATAAATTGTGGAGGCACATGTACAGGCTGAAGTTTGCCAATAAACAAAGAAGGATTGAAAGAAAGTGCTATAGTCAGATGAGACCAAAATGGAGCTCTTTGGCATCTACTCGATTCGCCGTATTTGGAGGAAGAAAATTACAGACTACGACCCCAAGGACAGCATCCCTACAGTCAACCACGCAGGTGGAAACATCATGCTTTAGCGCTGTTTCTCTGATAAACGTACAGTATTGAGAGGCCAATGGACAGGGCCATGTATTGTGAAACCTCAACCGCCAGATCCCTCAACCAGAACACTAAGGGTAATGGGTTGTGGATGGGTCTTCCAGCATGACAATGACCAGAAACATCCTGCCAAGGTAACAAAGGAGTGGCTTATCCTATAGAATCCTACAATCCTACAGAAAATATATGGAGGGAGATGAAAATTCGTGTTGACGAGACAGACAAGAAACCTTACGGATTTAGAGAAGATCTGTTAAAAAGAGTGGACCAGAATCCCTGGTGTTCAAATCCGGTAACCAATTACAAAAAACTTGCCAACAAGGTTTTCTAAGTCATGTGTTACTTGGGGATCAAATACTTACTTTACTCATTAAAATGAAGCTCAATTTATGACCATGTGTTTTGATGTGGGGCAAACTTACAAAATCTGCAGGGGATCAAATAATTATTTATCCCATTGTATATGTAACATCACTACTTTATTAATTGAATCTCATAACCTTGTAAAGACTAAGAGACCTTTATATTGTCCTCTATCAGCGCCTCTAACTGCTCCTGGGAACGTGAGCTGCTCTAATGTTACTAAGAGCTCCTTTGTGATTACATGGCACCCGGTACCTGAGGAGGAACTACGTGGCTTTCTGCAAGGTTACATCATTCGCTACACACAAGGCAATATCAAAGAAAGTGAGTTATTTTTGTAAAAGGTACACCACCACCACAACCATTCTGGTTAGAAACATGTACTCATTTTCTTATAAACACCAGCAGCAGTATACTGTAGGAAGTGTCTAGTGTTGGCATAAGATACACTGCCGCTGATTGTTTTCCTATAACAGCACACCAAACAATTATTTCTTGTGAATGCTATGAAGGCCCAATGTTAAGTACTCTTGAAATCAAATGTGCACAACCATATTTAGCTGCATTTTGCATATATGGATGTGTTGTCAGATATCACGGTGGATCCTAGTGCGAACAGCTCTAAGTTGGTGAACCTGCGAAGTGGAAGCATGTACTGCGTGGAGGTGTCCGCTTACACAGACGCAGGGGAGGGAAAGCAGAGCGAATCGAAGTGCTTTGACACGCTGGGTAAGTTTTTTTCTTGCTAACATAATGATGAGGATGTATGGTTTATTCATTCATTCATTCATTTTCTATACCGCTTTATCCTGTTCAGGGTCACGGCTAATTTCTGTGTTGTCACACTTGTTATTTATGCAACACCACAAATAAGAAGTTGATGATGGGCCGTGTCAACCATTCTAATAGGCCAATCTTAGCCAGTCAATTAAACCAGTGTTAGTCTTTCCATGGATCTTATCATTCCATTGAGCCAATGTTAGAATACTATTGTGGTAATCTTATCAAGTTAAGTGAAACAATGTTAGCCTTTCCATTGGACCAATCATACCATTTTATTGAACCAATGTTAGAATTGTATTTGAACAATCTTAGCTATTCCGTTGGCCCAATGGTACCCAGTCCATTAAAACAATGTTAGCCTTTCCATCAAGCCAATCATAGCCATAGCCAATGTTTGCCATTCCATTGGACTAGTGTTTGGTCCCAATAGTAGTCCATCATTATTTTGTCCGCTGCAGCAACACTTCATTTATATTGCCATGAAATTTGCATCACTCATTCATCGTCTATACCGCTTTATCCTGTATTCAGGGTTGCGGGGGGCCTGGAGCCTATCCCAGGAGACTTAGGGTACGAGGTGGGGTACACCCTGGACAGGGTGCCAATCAATCGCAGGGCACACACACACATACAGACACACACTACGGGCAATTTGGGAATACCTAACCTGCAGGTCTTTGGACTGTGGGAGGAAACCGGAGTGTCCCGGAGGAAACCCGCCAAGCACGGGAATCAAACCCGGACCCTGGAGGTGCAAGGCGACAGTGCTAACCACCACACCACCTCTGATATTTGGATATCATGAAAAATTCTATTGGTACCCCAACAGTGTATAAGAATGACTCAAAATATCCACGAACTTAAATGTTAAACCAACATCAGTTTGCTTCGTATACAATACCCCGACCTATTTCTAAATGGTGGTGTAATTACACCATATCATAATTACATTTGCTTAAATACTTTAGAAATTGAGCTTTTTTTTAAATTATTTTATATTACATATTAATGACCTATAAAAGGCAAGTGAGGATTAGCGTGTTTCCGTATGCTTCCTGTGCAGTACAAAATCTAATTAAATATCTGCTCTCTTAGACTCCATGGCTATTGCTGGAATGTTCGCAGGAGTAATTGCAGGTATAATTGCTATGCTGCTTGCTTTTCATCTGTGCTGCAGGATTTTGAAAAGGTAAAGCCCCAGTTTGAACGTTCTATAATTTTGTATAATAATTCGACTGCAAAAAGACATGAAAATTTTGACACCAAACACATTCCATCTAGATCGAAGAGACTGCTATGGCCAAGTATACCCAACCCCTGCAACAGTAACGCTGTGCAGAAAATTGAAGGCTGCCAGGAAATGGTGAGTGTTAAGGCTCTGAATATTAGCTCTATTGGAACGCTAAAGTCAGATTTGATCATTCTTGGATGGAAAGACATTTCGGCCCTGAACGATCGTTGGTGTTTTTACGTCCAAGCCAAATTTCTCCCATATAAGATTAGTGTTAATTTTGACAAAATGAAGTCTCAGAAGTTTTGAGGGAATCTCAACTGTTTTTTCATGATAAATAAGGAATAAATCACCTGAGGCATAATGGTATACAGGATGGTTTACAGTTACCTTTACATACATACATAATTGAAACAAGTTCCTTATTACTCACAAAGTAACAGCTATAAATGATTTCCTCCCCCAGTCTAGTTTTTTTCTTGGTTGAAGACACTGCAGTGATGGAAACTTGCTGTTACAATGGACGGGCATTGGAGACTCCTTTAACCAATGTTAAATAGAGAGACAAGTTAAACTCACATCACCGTTAATAGCACGTCATGCAGTGAAATTCTTATTACGACTTAAACACTTTTAAAATTATTATTGCTTTTAAAAATGTTTAAAAAAAAAATATTATATAAATCGAGCCATCACTATAGTCAGAGCCGCAGTTATAGAAAATTAATCAACATCATCTGACTCATTCTAACGTAACATGTTTCCTAGAAATTTGTTCGGTCACTACAGTTCAAGTTCCTTCTTAGAAAGAGTTCTGAAAGTAAAGTAACAAACTGTCATTATCCAAAAAAAAAAAAAAAAAGAATGCAACATCTATTATTTAAGTATCGGTACTGACAATATTTTTGCTCTTTATTAATTTTCAGGAGGTGATGGAGCGCCTGCATTGGCCTAATCATGAGGAGACGGAGGTACACGTGTCTGTGCTGGAAGCCAAAAAGGAGGCACGTCCTGCCTGGAATGTCTCTACGAAAGTTACCTTTACACCCAGTTCATCTCCTGCTTCAAAAAATGACGAGCCTTCATCATCTCCTACAACTTCAAGCGCAAGAGACTCCACACCTGATGAGGCTTTTCCCATAGACAGTGATCACGAAAGCTCTAGAGAAGAATCGCCTGCAGGAGCGAATGATATACATGACTCTCCTAGAGTATTAGGGGTACAGTCTGTCTCAACAGCTGAGGCAAACCCACCATCTGCCTTTATGAGCGATTACACCACCATGGAGCTTTTCCATCAGCTCAGCCCAACTGTGCCTCTGGCGCCGTCTGGCTCGGGAGTATCATCGGACCTAGGTCAGGAGTACCTTCGACATTCGTGCTCTCCATCCGAAAACACGACTGGAACTCCTGACTCTTGATTAAATGATAACCTTATGATAACCTTATCTGTAAATACTATAATCAAGATGTATCCATCTAATATGCACCGTGTGAAATCATTATTTAGTCACATCTTTCGTATGGATCAGGGAATATTTATTCATTTTAAATGATTTATCGTTACCAAAAATAGGTCCTGTATATCCACAGAATCACACAAAATAATATAGGTCAAGAATCATCTTTCTCTTGAGGTGCCTTTTTTTTTTTTACATATTAGTTTCAATGGAGTGGAGTGAAAAGGTTTTGCACCGCCTATATTTTTCTGCTGTTCCAAAAAAAAACAAAAAAATCCTTTGTTTTACAGTTTTACGATAATTTACAGCTCTAGGAAGGTCAATATGAAACATGGGCACATCCTGCAATTAGACTTCCAGTGACTCCAAAAACGGATTAGATAACAATACAGAGAACACGGTTATCACACATGTAGAAAGAAACGCAAATTTTGATCACTACATACTGTACACTGCAAACCTTCATTACTGAAATGAACACTTTCTGATTTTGTCTTACCATCATTTTGTCCTAAGGGTGTGCAAACATTTGCACTCAACTACAATCACACATAAGCATGATTAATCTACATCTCGGACCAAACATAACTTTATAAAAAATTATTTTCCCATACTTGAATGCGACGATGCAGAACTCAAATTAGTTTATATAACCATACAGGCAGATATCACTATTACTTACTTCAAATTTGAAGACATAAAAAAAATGACAAAGAAAAACTGCTGAAAAACTGAAAATTCTGATATATGGATTAATAACACTGTACAGTAAAACTACTGTATACCTCTAGATCATTATTTACTGGTTTATGCAAAATCCTGTGAAAAAACATACATCTAAAAAGCATCGACTAACAGCCTTGTTAATGAGTGAGATAAATGCACAAGCTATATCTATGTTTTATAATTATACATAACATGTGCAACTTGTTTTTTCCCCAGGCACTTTTTACATCCTAAGTGTACCCCCCCCCCCCTTTATATTTTCTTTACTAGTGTAATTACTAAAGTTATGCTCATAATATATAAGGGTATTCACATAACTACATGAATGAGTGTGTGTGTGTGTTTGGGGACAAACAAAACAAACATTAGTGAAAACATTAGATAGTGTGAAGGGTAGTGAGACAGGACCATGAGGTGCCTCATACTGTAGCTAAAAATAATTGAACAGAAACAAATCCTGAACTATATACACAAACATACAGTATATTTCAATATAGCACAAAAAAAAAAAAAAAAAAAAAAAACACTTAGGATCCAACAACATGATTGATAGATAGATAGACAGATCGAGAGGGAGATAGAGCGAGAGAGAGAAACACTGTACAAAAAGAAACATATCATTTCAAGTAAGTGAACCCCAGGGAAGTGTGAGCTGTCCATAGTTCAGTCTGCTGTGGAGAACTCCTCGGTGTCATCTGCGTGTGTGTTGCTGTATCTGCCGTTGTGTATGGCGTGAGGAGAGAAGTCTTCGCTTACACCCGAGCCCATGTCCTCACCATCGCTCTCGTAGTCCTGTTCCTTCTGACTGTACCTGCTCTCTGTCTAAGAAAGAAAATCCAACATACTGGTCGATTAATTGTTACGAGGCAGTATGTAAAGAATAAAACCGCTTGTTATACAGAAAATAATCCACTAGTGAAGTGGAGTTACTGTTACCACCATGAAATACAGCATGTCTGTTATTACTCCAACTGTAATGTTTAAAGTGCCAGTAGCTTTAAATTTAAAAATTCTAATTTCAAAAATCCTTTTGTAGAAACGAAGCCAATCAGAATCTCCTTACATTTCTTCTGGCCTGGAATGAATTTGTACCAGATATAAATCTCAACTGTACATGTTCAAGCATGTTTAATTACTAAAAATAAAAAATAAATTAAAAATTAAATTTCCCCCACTCATATTTTATTCAGAGCCATGCAAATCATCCATTATAGAGGTGAGTCTTATAAGGAAAAAGGTGTCGCCTGCCCAGTGAACATGCAACAATTTTCCAACATTGTCCAGGGAAAGGGTGATCTTATGAGAAAATCGAAAAAGATTGTGCACCTCTGTGCTCCTGAATAAAGGGTCTGTGGTCAAATTGCCGTGAACGACGAGCTGTGGATAAGGAGAAAAATGATCGAGAAGTGATCTCTCATCCAAATATGTTTTTCGTTTTTAATTTAAATCTGATATTTTTCTGACCTTTAATTGTGGTAGATCTGGCCTTTCAGCCTTAGCGAAGAAAAAGGAGATATTCACCAAACTACACCAACCGTCTTTCTCGGAATTTTAACGGAAAGTGTCTGATAATAAACCTTACAAGAATTTTTTAAGAATATAAAACGACAAATCTTAAAGCCCACAAAGTACTAGGAAAAACATTTTTGGCCCCATTTCCAAAGATAAAATCGTGTTTTGACATATATTATCAAAGCAATCTGTTTCCCCCCACTCGCAGTTCCTTAGAAGTAGGCCATTATAGTGAAACTGTTTGCAATCGACCACATTCAAGTGAAGACACAAGCTTGCAGGTAAACATTATTTTATTTTTTTTATACCTATCTGTAATAATTATCTTATTATCGCCTTTTATTTAGTGCACCAGAGTCTCAGATACGGCCGTATCATCCTGCTGTTACGGCTTATCTCACACCATGTACGTCACTTAGCCGCTGACGCCAGCCACAGTACTGAACGTTTTGTGCTTTAAATCAACTTTTAACAAATGCATTTGTAATACATGGGTTCAAGTTTTTCAGTTCGCTTGATCAATTTTAACAACGCGTGCACTAAAAAAAAAGAAAAAGTGACTTTTGTCTGTGGCAATCCTGGTGGTTGCCTTGCTCATATCGTTACTCTAAATACGTGCATATGAAATAAATCGGACGGGTTAGTGTCGGGTTAGCGTGTATCCGACTCACTTGTTTGGACGTTGCTTTGCTCTCCCGCCTGTCTGAGTCTCTGCTCCTCCTCCTGGATGTTGATCTCTCTCTCCACTCCTTACTGCTGCCCCGGCCATGTTCTCTCCACCGGTCCTTTTTACCTCTGAGGAAAGAAACAAAAATATGAAACCTCTTGACATTCCGCTACAACAACCAATCAAATCACAACACGCGCTCTACTGACCTCTTTGGTGACGGAGACCTCGCTTTCTTCTTTACAGATCTAGAGCGTGATTTGCTCCTCTTTCTTTGTCCCCTGCAAAAAAACAAAAGAACAAAAAAAAAATAAACCGACTTCTACTGTAAGTACCTATTTAAATAGGTGGCACGTTGTAAGTGAGGATGTTGTAAGTTAATATTTCGCTGACCTGCTGTTGCTGGGGGATCTGGAGCATCGTCTGTAACCTTTAAAAGGCATTCTTCCTTTTTTGTCCCGTCTCCTGTCATCAGCATCATCCACTCTCCTCATCTTCCCATCTCTGTCTTTCCGTCTTTCCCTATTAAGGAAAAAATAACATAAAAAAGTTCAGTGTGAGTGTGTGTATGTGTGTGTGCCCTGCGATGGATTGGCACCCTGTCCAGGGTGTACCCTGCCTTGTGCCCCAAGTTTCCTGGGATAGGCTCCAGGGCCCCGCGACCCTGTATATAAGGATAAAGTGGTACAGAAAATGAATGAATGAATGAAAGTTCAGTGTGTTTTTACGAAAAAAGAGCTTTATGTAATGTAATTTTATTTTTGTTTGGTATCAAAATACAAATGGTTCAGGTATGAAAATTAAAGCATCGTTAGCGGTGACATCTTTTAACTCGACCCAGCCCTCCAAGTGTGTGTGCTAGCTTCTGAATGCAACCCACGTCTAACCTGGAGTGTGAGCGGCTGTATCTTCTGTCTCTGGAGCGTCGCTTGTGTGATTCGCTCATCCTCCTCCATGACTTCTGTGGCGGTCGGCCCCTTCCATGGCAAATCAAATCAAATCAAGTAGAAGTGGATAGGATGTGTCAAAATATTTAGATAAAAAAATAATAACAACAACAAATTTTTTTTAAACCTGACATAGCAGAGACAAAATCTGTGAAATAATTATTACTGTTCAGATTAAGCCTGGTCTGAATTAGTAATCCTGTTCAACACTATTTTAACATCGAGATGAAGGTCACCTGTGGTTGGATCTTGAGCGTTTCCGTTGCGAGTGTGAACGTGAATGAGATCGAGATCTGGAATGCGACTTTCTTGATCTCCTGGATCCGCTGGGTGAGAGTTTTTCCTCCTCCGCTGTTTGAAACAAGAAAAACAAATCTGTTGACCCGTGAACCGATTCTCAAAGCAACGGACAAACACGACGGTGAGTTAACTCAGAATATTATAGACTCGTTATGTCGTATACAATCACTTTCTACGCGAACAAACTGTAAAATGCCTGTGGTTAAGAACCTGGGTCGATGGTTGCTGCTATGATGGACTGAGCCTCTCTCACGCGCTTCATCACATCCTCCAGTTCTTTAGCAGCGGCCTGAGGGGTCAGCTCCGGAGGTTTCACGATGGCGTTGTTGGAATGGTTGATCCTAATATTACACGTTAATTATTCAAAGCTGATACGATAACAAGCCGCGGCAAATGAATGAAAAATAATACGACATGATTTTGTGACTCACTTTAACGGTCTGTCTCCAAACATGACCCCGTTGAAGACGAGCGCTCGCGCCACACAGTCCTGGTTGGCAAACTCCACAAAAGCGAAGCGTGTTGGCTGAGTCTCATCTCCCGCCATCCGCACGAACTTCACCTCACCGACTTGTTTGAAAAACTCCAGCAGCTGCTCCGCTGTCGTGGTCTACAAGAAGGAAGAAAAATTTATAAATAAATTATATTTTCAACAACAGCATTCAGCTCTTATGTTTTTGTGGAAAAACTATAAATCGTTGAATTTTGACATTGAGACATTGTTTAGTTTTAGAAGCAAAAAAAAAAAAAGAGAAAGAAATCCTCCGACGGATACCTGAGAATTGAGATTGCCAACGTACACCGTCCTGCGGATCTCATCTATTTTGGAAGGGTCCACGTTGCCCATGATGGGGGGTTGAGAGGACATGGTGCTCAGCGAAGGTTCGAGCCCGAGGTGCAGTGGGGCCCGAGCTGCCAGAGGCAAACTCAACTGCTGAGTAATGAAAAATTTTTAATCATTACTACTGAAAGCAGTTAACATTTCAAACTAAATATTTCATTCCGATCTCACATACCCTGAACTTATGGGAAAATTCAATAAGACGACTCCTTGCACCGACTAGTTTTATCTGCTTGTCACTGCAGTTCCAGGAAAGAGCCAATAGGTGGTGCTATAATTGATACCTTCTATAACACTGAGGATGTGAGCATGTGTCGGAAAATGTTATCTACATGAGAGTATTTCATGGTCTCATGCTGTTTGTAAGAAATGAAAGTTTTTGTTAGACTATTTAAACGCTGAGTTTTTTTTTTTTTTACTTATTGAGTCGGTATCTATAAAAAGATTTTTGTTTTTAACAAAAAGAAACTGTCTTGCAAAAGACAGGCTGTTTCATACATTTAAACAACAAAATGTGTACGTGTGTGAGACACAGGATTTTTTTTTCTGGTGCAAAGATGGAAGAGGGGATGGAGGACTTAGGGGTTAAGATATTGGCCTACTGACTTGAAGGTGACCGGTTCAAAGCCCAGTACTTGAGAAAGGCTTAAAAATCCCTCGACTGCACAAATATATAATGAGATAAATGTAATGCTTTCTGGATAATATATACATACACATGATGATATCAAAAACGGTGCGACATCGTACAACATTAGAGGAAACATAATACTACACACATTGCTGCTATAATTCAATTCAAGATTTTGAAAAAAGAAATAAGGGAAAGATAACTGAAGCGTGTAACATTTATTTGGCTGACTCTGTATCAATTGGTTCAGAATTTCACAAATTGGCGCATCCATAAAATTATTCTAAGAGAAATGTTTGCTCACATTCTGCATCGGTGAAGGGCTCGGGATGGGCAGCAGTCCTCCTCCGGGCATCAAACTGGGCACTGGGGCTACAGGTGCCAGAAGGGACAAAGCCTTGGCCTCCTCTGGGATTTTTCCTACGGGGCAAGTGACCTGGTGTGAGAGCGAGCAATGGAGAGCAACAGCACTTTCTCCCTTCTAAATGCACACAAGAGAGAGGAGATCCAACACCCATCATACATGAGCCTGTCACTAGTCTAATTTAATAGCACAGCTATCGTTTAGCTTTGATCACTTTACTACTGTCCTAAAAGTAGCATATATAAACAAACAAAAAAAAAAGTGTCCCTTTTCTTCTTCTCTCTTAAAAAAAACAACAAAAAAAAAACAACCACACACAAAATGTAGAGAATGAGGTTACACTTTGTGGTATAGGTCACCTGTACTGGAAACATAATGGGCATGAACCATACGATATCAAGCATGGGTGCGTTTCTCCTTTGGGGGCAATCGTGTC
This sequence comes from Dolichallabes microphthalmus, assembly GCA_026413445.1. NCBI lineage: Eukaryota > Metazoa > Chordata > Actinopteri > Siluriformes > Clariidae > Dolichallabes > Dolichallabes microphthalmus. Next base: position 3,897,450 of record JAOTQY010000028.1, read on the forward strand.
GCAGTGTTGGAAAGGGTGTGCAACACAAGACAACCGTTCATGTTCGTTGCATCACTAATAGCACACAGAACATCAGATACAGAAGAGAAAAACATTTTAAGTGTCTTTCAAAAAAAACTAAAAACAAAAAAAGATTTTCATTTTTTTTTGCATGCACTGAGTGAAAGACTGTATAATAATTCATAGTGCTGGTAAGGAAAGGGTGTGGATAGATTAGAATTTAAATTGATCCAAATAATAAAAAAAAAAATATATAATAATCTTAAGCAAATAGGTAAATCATCTGTAACTTCTTTAGTCCCTAATTAAAGGTTAATTCAGTGCTCGAACATAACAGTATGTTGAAAAAGTATTTCTGGTTATCATACAGGGTCCTTAAGTCAAAGTGAAAGCATTGCAATACCGACAAAGAGGAAAGAGAGAGAGAGAGAGAGAGAGAGAGAGAGAGAGAGAAAGAAATAGAAAGAGAGAGAGAGAGAGGAGGGAAGGGGATTAGACACAAACACAGAGATCAGAATTAATCGCCAGCCACGGCTGCCTGTGTACCGTTCAAATTCCCCTCCATAACTGGATCCCAACCTGGACAGCTTTGAGAGACACGCAAAAGTGGACAACTGCATAGGGAAGAGGAGGAATGGTGGGGACTTGGGGACAGAAGAAAAAAATAAACCAAAAAAAAAAAAAAAAACGAAACAACAATGAAATATGCAACAGCCTCTTCTAAAGAGGCAAACAAGACACAATGTCAGAGGAAATTAATAAACAAAAATGACAAAAAAAAAAAAAGAAAAAGCAAAAGAAATAGAGGGAAAAAAAAAAAAAAAAAAGAGACAAGGTGTCCATCTTGGAAGGTTCAGCGGCTACGCTCCTGGTCACAATCCCCCCTTGAAGGCAGCGTGGGCCCCAGCGGGTTTAGTGGCTTGGAAAACAAAGCCTTGAGTCAGGCTAGGGTAGTACTGTAACGCCTGGGCCACTCTAGTCATCTGATATGCACACATAATCAACACAGAAAAAACATACAGAAACCAAATTAATTCACCATCCTGCAGCACCAAGTCACCAGGACAAGCTAATTTTCTTTTCTTTTTTTTTTTTTTTTTTATTCCAGCGACATCAGCTCATGGTTTATAACAACACACTCCATACTTTTGACTTGTTCATTTGGGTGAGACACAAAAAAAAGGAACAGGTTGGTTAGGTAAAGCTAGTTACTGAAGTACAGGCGTGACCCTGTGTCTTGTCGTCATGACAAACACCACAGCACAAGCGCACGCACACACACACACGCACACACACACAAACACACACTGCACTGAGGCTTTTCTCATAACCTTGAGCAAAGGAAAAAATAAATAAATTAAATCATACACCGACTTGAAATACAATTGATACACTGAAACTAACATTATTTCAATCATGACTGAATCAGCAAGTAGAACATCAAGTAGATAGTGAGCTTAAAATGTTTAAAATGTTCAGACACTTCCTAATTCTGTCTCTAACCTGTTATATGTATAAACAGGGGTCATCAGTGCAACAAGATAAAACGTCAATCATCTCATCACAATTACTGCATGAAATATCTGTTTTCAGGCAATCACATGGATTCATGCAAATTATTGACTAGGAAAAATCTTTTTCAAGTTTATACTAATTAGAAACCTACGGAGTCCCTAAACGGACATGGGTGGGGGAAAAAAAATAATAAATAAATAAAATAAATAAATAAATAACTAAAAACCCGGGACATGGGGCGCAAAAAATAACCTGGACGGGGGTGGGGTGGGGAACGGTCATGGAACGAAAAACAATAAACAATTTATAATAATAAATCGAGACCACGTGACTAATACTTCCAGATCAATCTTCCAGCGCCAAATATGAAAGGGTGAGCTCTGAGTACAAACTGAATGTCGTTATATTTAAGGCCAAGCTAAAAGTAAAACTCAGCTACTCTCTCCATGCCTGTTTAACAACGCGCGTCTAACTCTAATCCGAGTATTATCCTGCCCGTTTGCTTCTTCTTCCTTTATTTTTTTTTTTTAGCAGTTGGCAGCTAGCTTTTAGGTGCATTACCGACACTCACTTGACTCAATCAGTAACACTAATATGGAATAAGATCACTGTCAAAAATATTTGTGCGTAAAAAAAAGATGTGTGTAATTCTGTCTTTTGTCTGAGTTGGATTCCAAAATCTACGGCCACGACAGCTTACAGATACAAGATTTTGTGTGTTTGTTACAATAAAACTCCCCGAATACAATTCGGCGCATGCTCCCCGCCACTGTTTTAAACCAGCAGTCGAGCGCTCTCTCATCGTCTCAGGTAAGTTTTTTATTTTCACAGATTCGGACATGTTTAAGAGAAGTAAAATTACAGAGATGTTTTAACTATAGTAGGTAAGATTTTAGGAGTTTAAAACGGAGGCGGGGCGCATGCGCCGAATCGATTCCTCTTCCCTCGGATAGTAATGCCTGTGCATGTGATCTTGATGACGTATTTTTGACAGTGGTGTAACGCCCAGCGTTCGTGGGCGTAATTTCGCAATCCGTGCGTGAAACAGAGGAGTTGTAAAAACGAGTTTTGTGTCTGTAAACGGTCAGAGTCCTATATTTCAGAGTTGTATTATAACACAAAATCTCGTATCTGTAAGCTGTCGAGGACGTAGATTTTGGAATCCAACTCAGACAAAAGACAGAATTACACACAAATCTTTTTTTTACGCACAAATATTTTTGACAGTGATCTTATTCCATACACTAACACCCTTTGACACTCACACCCTTCCCATTCATGGCTCAAGTTTGACATTACTGCCACCTGGTGAACTAAATTGGTAACGCTGAAGAATCAGGGTTTGCGAGATCTCGCAAAACTTGACTCGGGTCCCATGTCCCGTTTTTTTTCTCTCTTCCTCAGATTTTTTACCTCCACCCATGTCCCTCCGTAGAAACCTGACAGTTAGGTTAAATTTTTTTTTTTATAATAATAAAAAATAAAAAGTTAAGAGTTATAAAAACGTACACAGTTAGAAATAACCCCATTGCATTAGTTTACCAGGGGGACATCTTTAATAATTACTTAAACACTATTATTACAGGACCTCGATGTTTGTCGAAATATGGTAGGTCATTTGCGGGTAAGTTTCCTCTGTGATAAAACTCCTATATCCAGACAGAAATAAAAATGACCACATGAGATTTTCTAGCAGATTGTAAACAGTGTAGTGTATCAGCTCAAAGCTCTCTCTCTCACACACCCACAAA
>JAOTQY010000028.1:3957747-3977329 GCA_026413445.1 Dolichallabes microphthalmus
AATTTATAAATCTCATAACTGTGTTCTGTTAATCAAAAGTCCTGGTGTGACTTGAACGCACCTGGCATGATAATTTGCTGTGATTCGGTGCCAGTTTAAAAAGCTATAATTGTACTAAACATTGTTCATATTTTCACATTGTCATGATCTGATCTGTATTCCAGTCAGCAAGTACATGCAGAGCACAAACCGCAACCTCCAGCCCCTGAACTGTCCTCCGTAACCAAATCTGATTACAGTGTGAAAGGCTTCCAGGGTGTCCGACCTACCCCATCCACGGTCAGTCATTACGACACGGTGGAATTACAGAATGATCTCATTTTGCAGTAAACCTCTATAAGATTTGACACTCTTCAGAAGGATGGAGGTGAAAATGATCACAGTGAAAGCATATTTATATTTATATTTATCTGTATCCTTTCAGGATCGTGACTACAGGACCGATGAGGCCATCACATTTTGGAAAGAAAATTTTGAGAAGATTCAGGTACATTAATGTGTTAAAATCAATCAGTGTGTTAGATTTTGTTTTGCTTTATTGAAAGAGTGTATATTTATCCATATAGCATTGACATACATTTTATGGCCAAAAGTATGTGGTCATGGCACACCCATATTGTTTAAGATGCCTTTGTTTGCTGGAACCAAACGCAAACCTCCGGTTCTGGAAAATGAGCTCAATGAAGAAGTGCCAAAATGTGCAGTTCCTCAAATGACCATTAGGAGTTGGCTCCAAAAGTGAGTCAATCTCCATAGACCCCCATGTTAAAATGTCAACAGAAATAAACATGTTTTCAGCCTGGTGCAAAAAAGGCTTTTGATCTCCATAGATAGATTTTTCACCCATGACAACTGCGCATGTGTGAATTTTTATGTACCTCATCAGTAAAAATTATATTAGGACAGCTGCATTAGCTAGTGGCGGTAGCTAGCGTCACTTTAGCAAATCAGCTAATTGGATGCAGTTTAATATTGTAGTTTAACTTACCACAAAAGATGTAGGAGTTAACACAAGATACTGTAAGGTACTATAGTTTATGTATGAGGTCAATTAATAACTTTAGCATGTAAATTAATGTTAGCCACCTTAGCATTTTAGCTAAGTGAAAGTGGTAACTGGGGTAAGTGGGTGTCTTCCAACCAGCAGCCAAACTCTGTATCTTCTGCCAATTTGCCCATTTATATATTAAGAGTTTTATAGATGGAGATGGAGACGAACAGAGCTCCCACGTTTGAGCTTCAAAACCGTTCTTTAGAAAACCTACGAGTGGCATCCAGTAATTTTTATACAGTGTATGGCCGGAACTAAGACTCACAAACAAGTTCCAGCAAGATCGAAATCTAAATAATTCGATTGTCCTGTACAGATTCCTCACCCAATAACAGTTCCTGAACCTACGAATACATTAGTATAGCCTTCCCATAGTGGAGGTTATTACATCACCAAGGAGGCGGGCTAAATATGGAATAGGATGTCCAGAAAGTATACGTATACGAGTATGATGGTCAAACATCCACATCCGTTTTGCCTTACATTGTGCATTTCAGTCTGAAACATCACTCACCGTGGTATCAAGGTTACATCATTTTCATGAAGGGTGCCAATAATTTTGGAGGTGATTGTTCAACATATGAATATCGTGGTTGTTCTCATCCCCAGGTCCTTGTTTTATTTTACAGGGTGTGTCAGCAGTGAGAAGTAAAGACGCCCCATTTAAGAAGAGCTCCAAATTCACTATGCCAATCAAACAGTGCTTGGACGCCAATCCTGAAAACCATCCTGATATAGAAGAAGCGTGATTTTGTTAGCGCGAATAATTTTCCATCCAGGAGAACGTAAATAGCTGTTTTGTAAGCACACACTAACCTCTTTTGTTTTGTTTGTTTCCTAATACACTACGCGGCCCAAAAAAAAAGTCACCACCCTGATTTAACTAAGCAAATAGTTAAGAGCTACTTAACCTTCTACTGGATAATTACTGATTACTGATTAATATGGTTCTGCTGGCAACATGATATTTAGCCCTAACTGATGCAGGGAGTAGCTTCTCATTTCTTAAACAACCATGACGTGTTTGGTCGTGGCAAAATGTTACTCTGGTTCAGAAATTATTATAATCCTGAATCAAGCAAAGAAAACAACTAAGGAGAAAATTGGAGTAAGAACTGCATTATTAAAGTGATGAACATCATCTTCAAGGATGAAATGTAGTTGGTAAAACATCCTGAATGAGCATGATGGGAGATCACTTAAACGGTTAGTGAAAACGAATTGTTTAAAAAAAAAAAGACGGAAAAAAATTATAACTTACGGCAGTTTAGCAGTGAAAGTAAGAGGATCTCCACACACGCACAATGTGAAGAGAACAGACTGATGGATGCATCAAGGTAAGAAGATGAAGGCAGATTGCATCAGCTTACTGCGTGTCAGGGGTAGCTGAGTGGTTAAGGCATTGGACTACGGTTCGGAAGATCCCAGGTTCAAACCCCACAACCACCAAGTTGCCACTGTTGGGCCCTTGAGCAAAGCCCTTAACCCTCAACTGCTCAGATGTATAATGAGATAAAAAAAAAAGTAAGTCGCTCTGGATAAGAGTGTCTGCTAAATGTAAGTGATGTACCAATCATGACTAGTGCCTACTATACAGGCCTGAGGAGCAGTGTTATGATCTGGAGTTGGTCAGGTCTAGGTTCAGCAATGTTATATCTGGACCAGATTTTTCCATCAATCTATTTTTCTTCCATGATGACGATGCCAGGATTCATCAGGATGCAATTGTGAAAGAGTGATTCCGAGAATCATTTTCACACATGGATTGGCCACCACCAGAGTCCAGGCCTTAACCCACTTTGAGAATCTGAGAAAACTTTATCTAGTGCTCCGGCTCACACGTCATCAATACAAGATCTTGGAGAGAAATTAATGTGACCCTGGACAGAAATAAATAATGTGACATTGCGTCAGCTTATTGAAACAATCCCACAGTTGTAATCAAATCAAAAGGCGGTCTAATGAAATATTAGTGTGCGATTTTTTACATTAATTTCTTTGGCCCCGGGCTGTGTATTTGGATGTTTAAGAAGCATTACAAAATGTGATCATTATGTACTGTACTACAACAGGCCTCAGTTCTCATATAATTAGAGGTCTAAAACCAAACTGTCAAAGACTCTAGAGACAAACTGATAATTATAATTGATACATCACATTTTTTAAACTTATTTCAGTACTATAAATAAAACTGAATTGAATTGAAAGACTCTACCGTTCCTTTTTTTAATTGCTGACATTTTCCAGTCATCCCTAATACTTTTCCAACAACACTTATCATCTGGCAAACAAACTCAATAAGCTCCTTCCCTTCAGTGAATCTTTTAGCCGAAACTTTGCAGGCTGTGCTCGAACAGTGACAACATTCATTTAGTTTCGTAGCCAGACACAAAGCATCTGCCTTCCCACTGTACGCAGGAACCCGCATTATATTGATGACACACCAAGTGTTGCGCTGGCGTCCTTTCGAGTGCAGTGGCTTACTTCCAGCACCAATGCACTAACCTTTTATGCTTTCAGCAGGGTAGCTATGGCAACAAGTCATTTTTAGACCATGTTCATGCAGATTCACCCCCCTCGTTTTTTAGGGAAGCATTTGTCATCTGGTAGAACCTACACAAATAATTCATAATCGAAGCAGCAAACTTGAGATGTTTACGGCCTGTTGTTTATAGTTAATGGGAAGCTCCACCCTGAAGCAGATTAAAGTTTTTATTGAATATTTATTTGTGATGTGCTTAAATCTTTTCTTGGCTGATCTTGTATTGTCGTCGTTGCTGTAAGAGGTTAGTGGTTGTGGGCCACACTGATGTCATGTTCTTATTACTAGTGCAGTTGCAGAGGAGTTTAATATGAAAAAGACTTAGACATAAGAGATAAAAAGAAAAAAGAAAAAGCAGACTTGTTCTCTCGTTTCTTGTTGAACTTCTGGGTAGAAATTGTCAGAAACTCAGTTCACCCAGTTTGTGATCGATGGGATAATGAGTGTGATGGCTTTAAAAATGAAAGCTTTGGAAGCTGAAGTGGTCAAGCAGAGTGTATGGATGAGGAGGTGAGAGAGCTGGACAGACTGCTGCATCATTCTCTTTATGTGGAGTTACATTTCCAAGAGCAGTGGGCATTTGAAGGAAAGTGAGAAGTTTATACGTTTTTTCATTCATTCATTCATTAATTTTCTATACCGCTTTATCCTGTTCAGGGTCGCTTTATACGTTTTTAAAGAATTCAATTACAAAATAAATCTTGGACAACAATGAAGATCCATCCATCTATCTACATAGCAACCTCTGTCGTCCAACCAGGGACTGTGGAGGCCGATAGTGATCATTGTATTCATATTTGTACGACTACAGGGCACACTGCATACTACGAGCAATTTGGGGACACCAATTAGCTTAATCTGCATGTTTTTGGATTGTGGGAGGAACCTGGAGGAAACCCACCAAGCATGGGGAGAACATGCAAACTCTATGCTGGAATTGAACCAGGGACCAGGAGGCGATAGTGATCATAGGTTAATTATGAAGATGAGAACGCAAACCAATCAGAGTAGATTTTTCTTAGTGTTCGTAATAGGAAAAAAGCGGTATTTTCTCATGGGTTTTTGTCGATGTTGTATGACTTTGGTAAAACCCAATGATATTCCCTAACTGTAGAGAAATCTGGTGCGGGGAAGCAAGGAAATGATGCACACAATATGTAATCAATAACATGTAGATGTTTCCCAGCTCATGCACACAGGCTTCGGGCTGAAGGTATTTAGATCCGTCATGAAATGACACCCCTCAAGTTTACATGGTAATTTCTGCAGGTATAATGTGTGACTTTAAGTGCACAACCAGAAGTGGAAATTATGGTTATCTGTCCGTTCTCCGTCTTTCATGTGTTAACTGTTAAGTTTTCAGTTGTGTTTTTGGGCTGGTTTACATGTGGCTTAAGTCACTGGATAAATGAGTACATATGGATATAGAAATAAACACTTCAGAATGGAAATCATTAGTATGAAGAGGCAGTAGACGTCTTGCGGAGCATGTATTCTCGCCCCTTACCTTTTAGACAGTGGAAAATTATTAAATGTATTAATTTTTGTTAGTGTTTAGACAAACTTACAGCATGTTTTATTAAAAATCATTAGGATGATTGTTCTTGAGATGAAAAGATGAAGTTTGGGACATAAATTGTGAATTTGTAAAACTGCAAAAAGTGATAATACAATAATTCGACTTAATTTTATTTGCTAAGTCTTAATATACCATTACAACAAACCAGATAAAAGATCACTAAGCCTATTTTGACAAAAAAAAAAAGACAAATTTAACACATTTCTTAAGGCATACATTTCTTCTTCTATTGGAAGGTAATTCTGCTACTTTTAATAATTTATTTCTTGAAAGAAATGCTCAAAATATGACACTTAAAAACTTTATCTAAAATGTATGTCTAATAAACATTTTGGTTACCTGTCCAATATGTCTAGTAGAATCTTTCTAGGAAAGAAAAAGTAGATATATTTGTTTAGATATTTTCACTTACTATGTTGTCGCTTTTTGCAGTGAAGTGTTTGATTATTGATCAGACAAGATCCAATCCCTGATTAGCAGATGAGCAATGGTCCAATGATGTCCAGTACTTAACATAACAATGTTGAAGGACAGCAATAATGGATCCGGATTTGGCTAGCAGAATAGTTTAACCTTGAAGAGACCTTGCGTGTTTACAGCTTGGCCTGAAATTGTAATATTGCATAAGCATTCATGGCATTTGCGCTATTTTTGGCTGACATTCCAGACACTGTTAAATGTCCCAATATGTATATATTGCTTAAAATTTTGCCATTAATTGGCATTTATTTCTTTGATGCTAGTTAGCTCATAAGTAAAACCACCTTAAATAATTTAACACGTCCGTTTTCAAACAGACTTGACTTCATTAGCCTCTGTATGACATTTCCCTTCCTTTGTGTTTATCAAGGCAAAACAGTGGTAACACACACAACACCAGTGACTATAATGAAATGCAAGGCAACATTCAGTACTAGAAAATTATAGTCTCAATATTGACTTTAACATGAACACACTCCGACTTTGACTTGAATGTGTGTTTTTATAATATCTTATGCTGTCACTTAGTGGTAATTAGTGGTTCTGAAAGACTTCCTTGTAATTTGTGTATTTTTTTTTTTAAACATCGGTACACTATCAGATTTATATTTTTTAAATTAAACTTTGCTTCATCTGCCCAAAATTTTACTCTTTACCACTGCCGAATTCCTGAATTTGATTTGAAGTACAGCTTACATATGTGACTGCTTACCCAGGCAGAGCTGTGAGAATTGTAATGTTTTTTTTTTTTTTAAACTTCTAAACAAAAAAATACACATAAAAGACATAAAGCTAGACACTGATACAAAGAAGTTGTCTCATTATTGAACATGGGCACAGTTGAGTGCTGCAGTACGACCTCTGTGCAACAGCAGCCGCAGCGACAGAGCCGAGTGTGGGAGGCAATTCACAATCGAGTAGGTGGGATGATGCTGTGAGCATGAATGCGCGCGTACACACACACCCACACAGATGGTAAAAGACCTAATATACTACCAATAATCTGTGACATCATTCCTTCAGCTTATTGTACTAAAGTGCAATGAAAATGAACTGTCACTCCATTTTACCATATATTTTTTCATAAAGCTATTTAAAATAAGAGTAGATTAATATACTAAATGATTAACAAAACTCGTTTACAAGCTGAACCACCCAAAATGATCTCTCGTGTTCAAAATGTTAGACTATATTAAGTCAAAATTATTGTGTGTTTTTGTAATGTGATACGATTCATAGAGATTGTAGGAGAATAGAAAAAAATGCTACTCGAGTAATGTAAAAAAACAACAAAAACGTATTACTTATGAGAGGCAATACATTCAAACATTGCACTGAGGTAGGAAATGTACTGTCTATCACAAATCGTGTGTAAACGTTCAGAAACTGCATGGTTTTTTTTTTCAGATTGTTTATTGAACAAAATATCTTACATTGTCTTGGATATACATATATACAAATATTAACCTGTATAGTACCAGAGCAAAATATCCCTTCTGACACCAGCACTAAGTTCAGTACATTGTACTTTTGCCCTTTTCATGTGCTGTGTGTAGATAGACATTGATTTTCAAATCACGTACAAATCCTGGTATATAGAAAGCACAAAAATAAGTGAAATCAATGAGGAAAAAAAGTCCTCAGCTATCAACACTGGAAGTTGCATTATCATCATCAATAAAAAAAAACACCTTTACAGTTTATTTTGGAGTTAGAGCAGGTATGAAACATACCAATATTATAATTCCTCTTAAGGTTTCAGGAGTAACATGTTCGATGTGAGGACGAGGCTGGTTGGTGCATCCTTTCAAACCGAGAACATAAAAACAAGGATTGTGCTGAAGAAGTTTGGGCCCGTAGCTTCCTTCCATGAGCGGCACTCAGATAACGTAGACATCTGTCTTCTCCCCTAGAAGCCAATACGTTCTCATTTTGCCTTTGCCCTGCAAGAAGGGAGAGATCAATACAGTACATCGACAAGCTCTCAGGATGTACGCTGAAGCAAATAATCAGCATTCGGAGCCTGCGCTGAGGACAGCAGAGCGGCATGAGTCTGCAAAGTCTAATGACTAGCATCCCGATTAGAAGCCATCAAGCATCCCCTGCCACTAAGCTTTAAATAAAATTACATAAAAGAGACTGCAAACCAGCCTCGGATTAGCACAACTCGGAAAAGTGGCTTCATCAGGATTGAACGGAGCGGCATTTGTTTTCTACAGGGACACAGTGTGCATGCTGACTCTGTGTCTCTGCTACAGCTTGTAAGCCAAGAAACACAGAGAGAACCATTCGCAACACGGAGTCCGGAGAGAGAAATCAGGTTCAAAACATAAGGACATACTGGAGTAGTAGAGTAAATATACTGTATAAAGTGCTGGAAGAAGCACTATGTTCAGAACACTTTATAGGGAGACTTAATACCGGGGATGTGATGATTTGGTCACAAGAATATTTCTTAATTATTATTTTTTTTAACATATTAGTACTGGCATTCCTATAATAATATGAATATTGAGAAAAATGTGTTAACACACAATTCGGAGATATTGTTGGTATAATCAGTACTAGTAAAAAACTAACCAACTCTTTTGTTCTGACTTTTTAATTTTTTTTTATTTTTATATAGATACTGACAAAATAAATAAATAAGCAAAAATGATATATCCTTGAACAAGTGTAAATCTGTTAAAGCCTATATGGTTTAATTGAAGGCTCCAGTGACATGTTTTCGAAATAATGCTACATTTCTTCTCTTTACTCCTTACCTCAAAAAATAAAGGCTTGTTAGCTTTAGACAGTGGCCTTTTAGACCACAAAGTCCAAATTGCTTTAGAAATGCTTTTTAAATGAGAAGAAGGATAAAAGTCAGCATATCCTGACAGAAAGGCAAAAAAAAAAAAAAAAAAAACGTTACATGAGCTAGCTAGTAAGCTAGCTCTCTAATTAGCCAGTCTATTAGTGAACTAGCCTAGGGGCAGTCAACAACTCATCCTGTAGTGTTCACTTGCATCTATTTGAACATTATTGATAAAAAAATATCTTATTAAATGATATTAAATAATGGAATAAAAAAAACAACAGCACATACAAAAATTATTGTTTTTATTTTTTTAACCCGATATTTAAAATACTGCCTTCAAACCCAGCCATAATATCGAAGGGACATTTGATTACGAGCAACAAATCAAAATCATTGACATGTTTTATTATTTCCTTGAGTACTTTACCTTTATTTCTATATCACCTCGTAGCTGGAGGTCAAAGTAGCCAAACTCGTCAAGTACCTCTTTGGTGGCTGAGGATACGTGTATCCGCAGGGCTGCGAAAAGGAGGGGACTTACAGTATCAATACAGCCAATCAGACTAAGTGCACATCTGTGAGTGACAGCTGGACCCAGATGACCTCGGACTTATGGCAAATCCCAGGCAGGCCTACCACGTAATGAGTAATGTATGTGTGCATGTAGTCTCTGGTGCTTTGGACGGATTTGATGGGAAACGCACGCTCCATATGGGCTGTGCATGTGCAATAGATTTTGTGCCCTGAGTGGAGGCTGAGGCTCACTTAGAAGTGCACCGTAAATCACACAGGATAGAGGGGCAGGGACGCCTGTATTCATTATTAATGGTTATTCAGTACAAGGAAGCTCAGTACAGGAAGTCAGGCAGAAAGTCAATAAGAAACAATGAGCCGCACGGACGGCGCATGGCGTGTCAGTGTGTATTTATTTTGATTGTACCGGAGCTGGTGAGCGGCAGAGTTGTTCAATCAATCCATTCTGTGCCGTGAGAAACGCTGGAAACGTTTACTAATCATTCTATAACACTGTGGACCGATGACTACGATAGCAAGTTGGTAAATTCATCGATTGAGACTGATTATGAATGAACTGCTCCAATAAGACAAAGGCCGATAAATGCCTGTGTCACTCACTCATCACTAATCAAGATGGAAAACGTATCAATTTACCAATATCAAATTTATTTCTTAACCAGTATGCACCTGTTTTTAACATACAAATTGACATGACATTTACTGATATATCATATAGTGTTAGATTTAATCAATTTACAATCAATTTACAAATTAATTATATTCATTCAAGTGTAATTTTTGAACTGGCACAGACCTTATGTACACTGAATAAAAAATCCTGTAACAATATACTTAATTTAAGGGCAGAATAAAACACGTAATTTCAACAACAAATTTTTTTTTAAATAATGTAAAAAATCTATGCATTCTCATTAAACTACGAGGCCTGTTCAAGTCAAACCGGGTGCAGAATAAACAGAACGGTTTTAAAAATTCCCTTTATTTATCTACAGTATATAATCCGGCTACACTATAGTGATGGGAAGTTCGGATCATTTTACAGACTCGGATCTTTGCGTGTTGTTCAGGAAAATAAACAAATCTTTTTCCGAGTCATTTTAGCAAAATGTAATTAAATGTTACTAGTTCACATCTGAAAAGCTGGCCTCCCAGGAACCCCTTCAATGGACCAAACATGTAGAAATGGCTTGGAAGGAATCCATGAAAGTGATACTACATTTAAATAGTAATCCAGCTTCCTATGTATTAGTGTTGCTCTTTTGAATTTCTAAATTAATAATTTTTTTCTTTTTCTCCCCAATCTAGTCATGTCCAATTTCCTCCCGCCACAGCGATCTCCGGATGATGAGCACTTTACCACTGCGCCACTCGGAGGCCAGTGTTGCTCTTTTTATTTATTTTTTTGCTTTTGTGTGAATATTTGAAATAGGTGAAATGTATTGAATTTTCAGTTTTGACAAAAAAAAAGTTGATTAATAATCTATCCTCCTGATCCTTCAACACATCTGAGAACGTTTTAATCCTACACGTTGTTTTAAAGCACTTAAAAGAACACTATTCAAACCGGTTACTCCAGCTGTGATAAAAAAAAAAAACATATATTTTTTTAGCTATAAACCCGTTGGCAAAGTTATCCTTAGGAGTAGCAGGGAAATCCTGGTGTCGAAATGAGCCAGGGGCATCCCTCTTTCTTACTACATGATGAAATCTTTGTTCAAATATTATAAATAAATCTAAGATTTTAATGGATTTTTCCAAAGGCCTCCTCATAAACAAACTTGCACTGGCCATATCTCAGGAACTGGACATGATGCAATGTAAAAAACTGGGTATCATATCATATTCAAACGATGCTTATTGAACCAGTAATCTCAAAAGGTTTAACTCAAATTACCCAAAATATGACTTACAGTAATACCTGGTTTGATGTCATGGATCACAAAATATGAAATCTACTTTCAGTTTATTGCAATAAACAATGAACCCCTATTCACATGTGTTGAGTTGTGTCTCTGCAAATACTTTCTTACTCTTACTCAAGGGCACGTATTTTTACTTCAGCTTGAGTCATTACTTGTACTAATGTGAAGTTTCTTAGCATCTCAACATTGTCTAGAAATGAGTTCTTGTCACCCACCTTCCCCGGTGGACTCCATCCTTGATGCCGTGTTGACAGTGTCTCCAAATAAACAGTACCTGGGCATTTTGAGTCCTACTACACCTGCACAGACAGGCCCTTTACACACACACACACACACATACACACACACACACACACACACACACACACACACACACATACAAAGACAGACAGATGTGGGAGATTAATTAACTCCTGCCAGAAGACACCATACAGAACCCTCTGACCATAAGTATCATCTGACAGGTTGTGGGTTCACGCTGAGGACGTTGATCCCTGCAATCGTTCCAGCGTTAATCTCGTTACAACAGCCACATGGTGTGCATATACAAAAGCTGACAGAGATTGACAGAGATTTGTGACAGCATGCTGGGGGATTTACTCTAAAGCAGGAGTAAGAGGATTACTGCTGGCTGTGAGGCTGAGCATAAGAGAAAACATCAATTACAGTAAGTACTAATGCTGCGACTCAGCCATTGCAAGGTGGGGTGATTGGTACTGTAGTGATACAGACTTGCCACAGTGTGTGGCATAAAAGCCATACGTTGTATTCATAACAAAGTGCAAATAGGTCGAATTTATAGTGTGTTTTCATGCACACTATAAAAATCAGTTCAGAATCATTTTTAGATCTTGTCTCAGGAATAAACCCACACACTATGATCTTAAAAAAGAAAGATCATGCATGTAGACCATTAATCAGATAATGATCGGCACATACTGTATGAACATACAAAACTAAAAAAAGGAAAAAAAGAAGAAAAGAACTGGTAATGAGAAGGACAGCAGTGACCTGAAACCTCACACTATAATATAAAGTAATAGATCAAAAATATACAGTGCAAATGCTAAGAAATGCTGCACTGCTTAAGCTTATAATTGTATAGACTGACATGAAAATTGCCGCTACTATTACCATGTTATTGTAAAACATAATGACTATCTGATACCTGGAGTTCTTTGATTTTCAAATTACTTGAATTCAAGTAAACAAGTAAAGTGCTGAAATTAATGTCAAACGTTAAATGCTTTTTGCTGTTTAATCCAATTCTTTGGTATGTGTAAACACACTCAGGGGGAATTTCCAAGATGAAGTAATAAAACAAATTCGCATTTCAACAGCATGAATGGTACCTGTGTGGATTCCGATGCGTAGCCACAGCTGGTCATTCGGTCTGTGTCTGATTTTAAAGCTTTTGACCTGCTCCAGTAAAGCTAACGACATTCCGGCGATCTCCCGAGCGTGGAGTTTGCCGTTACGTACTGGGAGGCCAGACACCACCATATAGGCGTCGCCGATGGTCTCCACCTAAAACGAATAAAAGGTAGAAGTCATGATCCATGCTTTGTTGTGTTATTTTTTAAACCTGAGGATAGATATTAAACAACAAAAAGTCTTTGTTTAATAGGAAAATCCTAACAATATTTATTTGACAAGGATTTAAAGTTTACTACTCACCTTATAAACATCGAAATTATCAATGATGGCATCGAAACATGTGTACAAGTCATTCAGCAGTGTTACAACCTGCAGGGAAAAGGATGCTTCTGGTTACATTTTGCCGCCAGAAAGCATTATAAATAAATATTCTTGTGGTACGTGTAATTCAGATTTGTATGAACATAAAAACTAATTTAATATGACTTTTTTTCTCCAATTTGGTTTATGTTTGAACAGCACTAGAAAATGAGTTCTCCTGATGTTCTAGCATAAGTCAGTCATGACTTCATGACAACAGAAATCTGTCGCTGGCATCACAACTGACAAATATCCAAGAAAGAAAATCTGACATTTGGTGGAATCAGTCCTAAAGATGCTTCCAAGCAGAAACCCTAACACTGAATGACTTGGGCTGTAATGATGCTGCATTAACGTTCAACACCAGAACAACATTCTATTTAACTTGGATAAAATTATGTTTGAATAATATTAAACGTATGATCCAAACACAACATTGCAAATACAACCTCAAAACAATGAAATTATAACCCGTTATTTGGAGCATTTATGATCAACATCCATTCATACAATGACCAACCATGCATCTCTTAGGGTTGTAATGTTTCCCATCTGTTTCACTTGCTTTCAGAAATATTAGGTTCATATTAGGTGCATCTTACGGTAGCTCCCAAATGACTATACTGTAAAATTGTGTTTGTGGCATTGGTATTTATCTACATGCATTTACAAACTTCAATGGCATGTTCCCTCGTGGCCAAATTAATACAAAAAATAATTAATACAAATATGTATGTACTAATTTGGGGCTAATTTGCATTAATTTGTGGCATTTGTTCAATGTCATCCATCCCATCATCGTGTACTCAGTGTTGTTCTGATCTCATTTAATCAACTTTCAAAAAGCCCAATAACAACATTGTCTGTAAAACAGCCACATTTCCATCACCACAATGTTTTGTCAACCACAAATTCCTGCTGGATTAGGTATAATATATAATATATTGTTTTAATTATATAAAGACTATATGAGTCTTTTTTTTTTTTTTTAACTTTCCCCTTAACCAGTTATGGCACCGAATGTGTTTTAATTAGTCTCTGGTTCTGGCGTGCCGTTTTCCTCGAGATTCTCTCAGGAATTAATTGATGCACCAAGTCTGAAGCTCTTATCTTACGATTCGCCCTAGAGGTCAGTCAGCTTTTCAGAACTTGTCTGAGAACATGTCCTGCAAACTTGTTCTCCAATATTGTATCTTCTGCACTATTATATTTTTTAAAAACTGCTTTGGTTTGACGCATTTCTGCATTTCTGCTTGAGCGTCCCTCAACTGAAAATAGTTTCTTCCTCCTCTTTTGGATGCAAGCCCAAACACAGTGAGCCGTGAAATAGATTTGCATGAATAAAGAGAGTGATAATGAATACATTACAATGAGAACACAATGTGTTCAGGGTAACAGTGTAAGTTTAAAAATTAAAAACATACTAACGCTGAGAGATAAATCGTGATGATTGTAGAGTATAAAATCAAAGCAGAAAAGGTGAAATGTATATCTTTGTACAGAATAAAAACTAAAATAAAAGTACTAAATAATCTCATAATGATGAGATTAGCAAATTGTTTTTCTATAACGGCATGTTCCAGGGTCTTCTATTAATCAAATATCACAGTGATTTATTTTGAATAATTGATTAGGTTATGTGATCATGATACTTTTGTGTGGTAATTCATGTATCACCACAGTGACTCAGACATCTATTTTTGTTTTTATTCATATTTGTTTATATTTGTGTTGGTAAAATGTTCTATAGTTCTATGTGTGTGAAAGAATTATTCATTATTCATTCATTATTCATTCATTATTCAAGTTTGTTAAGAATCGTAACAAAATCTAAAAATGTAAAAAAGAAAAATAAAACTTATGAAATTGTGATACTAAGAGAATGGCAATATAAATCGAATTGGAACGTGGGTATCATAATAATAATAATAATAATAATAATATGGTCCCTAGTGATGCCCATCCACATTAATTGATGAGATGCTCTAATTTTAGTTAATAATAAATCAGCTAAATAGTTTTTGCTGTTGGTAAAAGCAACTTATTTTTTTAAAGGCATTTCTTGTTCGGCTCCGGTTGGTGTGTCCAAAATACAAGTTACTTGCACAGCTCATTATATTTATTTATATCTGTCTAGACTGAAATAATCATTTCTTCTCTCATCTCTTTCACACCATATCAATACCCAGTCAATTCTGTCGCAACACAAAGCCCTTACTATGCTAAAAGCTTGAACAATGTACTGGCATTTTACCAGCTCAGGATTGAGTTAAACATAGACTTGTGTGCGCTGTCGGATTCGTTAGATATGATTTGAGATTCATGCAAACATAACCCATCCTTGCCTCTACAACTAATGGAGTTTTCCTGGCAGATGATATAAAAAAAACCCTCCAGACCATATTGGGCCATCAGAGTTTATGCCTTCTTCCTCAAAAGGTGATCGAAGACGATTTAGTCGAGGCAAAGCCAAGGGTTGGAGAACGCATTTATCTTTTCAAGGGGCCTCTTCTTCTTTGGGCTCAGCTTCAGTCGAACGGTGTCCGGTTATGATTTAATGAGTCATGAATATATTTTACGACCTTTCTTAATGTTAACATGCGAAAGCTGTAATGTTACCATGATAATATACATACCTGCAACGGTGTGCTTTCTGCTGACATTGAAGTGAAGCCCACTATGTCACTGAAATAGATGGTGACACTGTCAAAAGCCTCTGCCTGCACTGTCTCTCCTCTCTTCAGCTGCTCAGCTACTGAACTGTTAGCAAAAATAAATGAATAAAAAAATTATTCAAACACTCAAGAAGCTGAACAGCAAAATCACTGCACAGTTCCAGTGTAATTTTAACACTAATGCATAAGGACCAAAAATAATAACCAAGGGCAGCCACGAGCAATTTAACAGACCCCAACATTTTTGAACTGTGACAGGCGTACTAAAGGAGTTGTAGTATGTTTCAGGAAAATGCATGTACAAGGAATAAAATGAAACATTAATTTCAAATACTGCACTACATTTGAGCCAAACTCAACTCTAGTTCTCAGCCTTTCCCGATATAACAACAGAAATCCTTCTTTCCACCAAGGAAAAAAGATCAATTAATGATAGAGACGTGGATTTTCCTGCTTCTAGAAAAAAAGGGCTTAAAATTCCCAGCCGTTCCCACAGTCCTCAGCAGTCACTTCAGCTGGCTTTAATGTTCCTCCCTGCTTACATAATTATGTCTAAAATAGAGGACAATGCCAGGACAATCAGCTATTTTCAGCATACAAGGGGAAAAAAAAATCTTAGTGAAAGTACATCAAGTAGTTTTGTGTGTGAGGGAGTGTGTGTGTATAGGGAAGGGACTTAATAACCATTCATTCATCAAACTGTGGTTAAGAGCTTGGCAGCGATAAGGAAACACAAATGTGCATGTTAGAAAATAACCACCAAAAAAAAGTTTCTCACTGTGGCAAGATTTGGTAAAGCAGATTTTCAGCTCTTCTCTTTTCCTCCAAGTACGCCTGAGTTCGCTCTTCCACCAGGTTCTCCAGGTTGTTGGCGTACTGCTCCATTCGAGACAGCAGGTTATTCAGGATGCTGGTGCTCCCTTCTCTGCCACAAACACAAGCAGCAATCAGAAACCCAGAAACAATCATTTCACACAGGATGTAAAATAAATCATGGAAAAAAAGCAAAGAAAGTGATTTGTTAGAAATCTGAAAGGATGACTTGCATCAAGGATTAAACTGGTGTTTTTTCCCCTCCTTTTCTCACTTAATTATTACTTATTAAATAATACCAGGAATATGCATACCTTTCACATATTTTGTTATCCAGCTAGTTAACATTTCCTCAGAATGTTTAATATACAGTATACTTATAATTGGTGCTATACTAAAACTTGATAATGTACACTTTTAATGTAGGGCTAGCTTAAAAAAATAAATCTATGTATCTATGTATCATTTACTGCTCTTAAAACTAGCAAGCTAACATAAGTAACAAGCTTATTTTTAAATGTATAATAGTACATACTAAATAAGCTGTACATACTGTCTAGCATTCTTGCTAATATTTGCTAACATGACAGAATTTCTGACAGACATTTTAAATACATATATATTAATTTTAATAATTTACACTAGTAATGCTAGTAAATTAGCTATTACGTTATAAGATCTCTAACATCTAAATATTTAAATACATAAGCATATTTTAACGTTACTAATGTTACTAATGTTTCACTGCTATTACTTAGCCTAGCTAATTCCTGATAAAACTGACAGGATTTCTGACAGACATTTTAAGATATATTTCTTAATGTTAACGTTAGCCATCTAGCTAACCTGGCAGGGTTTCTATCAGAATTTTGAGGGCATGTTTTTAAAGGTTAATATAAATAAGATTCACTGCCGATGTTAGCATTTTAACCTGACAGGATTTCTGAAGGAATCTGAATCAAGAATGAAGAATCTTAAGGGATTATTTGTCTGTTTTTTTTTGTTTTGTTTGTTTTTTCCCCCACAGATTATTAAGTTTAACTTCCACTGAATTATTGAGTAATTATTTGTTTGTGGCCGATTAATGACCACTGACAGGAGTAAGCTGTACCTCTACTGTGTGAAGAAGTCACAGTCGCTGGTTCCTCTTACTGTGGCAGCTTGAAGAGCTGTGCTACAAATGTAAGGTTGAGAATCTATGCAAGACATGTAGATGTGGGTTGAATCATCCTCAGCTGGTGCCCTAACTTTGTGCTGAATGATTCAGATCTATTCTGGGTCAGAACTCACACACCCACACGCAGCATTAGAAAACTATGCAACTGAAAAAAGCTCATCTCAGGTTTTTTTTTTGTTATTGCTAATTCCTATTTGCATTTATAACAGCAATAGAGGACGAATGAAAGATGTAATGTATAAACTGTACTATGTGAAATACATGTAGTAAAATACATTGATGATTAGGATATCCTTATTTGAAGGTAATAAATGATGTATAGTGAATTAATTAAAAGCTATATTACCATGTGCTATAAACCTTTTAGTAATAAAAATGGCAAAAATAGTCAAAAACTTTACCCATATTCAATTCCTTGGCATACTGAAAATATCTGCATTACGCATGCCATGCATTTCATTATGAGAAGAGCTCTCTTTTTCAATTAACGATGTCTGCCAAACATTTTAGCCAACCGTTTTAACATGTCAAGCTGTGCTAATAAATCAGTAAATTTTTTATTCCATATTGAAAGCCATTGATCAATCAAATGCCAAAGCAAAGTGCCAAGCTTTGGATTTAAAAGATCTCTCCTAGAGCTCTGTTTATACAAATAGAATCCAGTATCATAATTCATATCAACCTAGAGATTAAATAAATGCAATTAACTGTTCTTTTAAAAATTGTGTTTTAGAAATAATACACAGCAAATTCAAGAGTATGAGATTCTATTCAGAATGACAAAATATATTGCATATTATTTATTTGACATTTAAAATAACATTCTTAAAATATTAAGATAGAGGCAATTGTTGAGTAATTCTATTGAAGAATAGAAAAACAATTGATAACTGATCTTGAATGGTTTGTAATTTATATGAAGAGTGAAAATACATTTCTATGAATAACATACTTTCCGTAAACACTCATACAGTATTCATGAATGTTTAGATCAGCATTCATAAAGTATTCATAAGACAATAACAGATACTATAATGTCATTCTACTAAAAGTTCTGCTTAAATATACAGTATAGCTTGAATACATCTCTCATCTAGAAGAGGCAAAATATTCTGCCTCATTTAGGTAACTTTTAGCTAAATAAACAACTTTCATTTGCAACTATCCATTGCTTTCACCTCCTTTTTTGTCATGGACAAAAAAAATTATACAAACATTTGGACCGTTGTGAAAACCTGAAATTGAATCCATAATTTAGTTTTACTTATTACATTAAGAACAGGTGAGGCGTTACTTTATTGTGGATAACCTTACTAAAGGGTGCCGTGTAGGTGCATGAAATTTGCCATATGATTATCTCCAGGGGCCATCGTAATGTTCAACTTAGTGCAACACAAGCAGACGTTGTTAGACTGGCTGCTGGAATTGCTGGGCATGCAAGGGGGTCAGTGACGTTGCCAGCATGAATTTTTGGTGTTGATGGACACAGTCTTTTTTATAACAACAAGCTTTCTTATTTATTTCACAATGTTTCTTTTGTCCATGAGTATATATTATACACATTGTACCAGAATGTCAACGTACTACATACCAGCGTACAGTGTAACAACCCTGGTTCGTACATGGTAAATGCTTTAAACAAGTAAGCAGGAAAATACTAACACTAATGCTAAAATAATTAATATTCACCACATTTATACTGTATCTCTAATTTGAAAGAAACCTGAATCAACCCAAAGCTCCAGGCCGTCAGGGCCAAACTGGCATGCGTTATAGCAGCAGCACTCACTTGTTGAGTTTGGTTATGAAGATCTTGATGTGGCTAAAGTCTGGGCGCTCCGTGGGCTCCTCTGCCCAGCAGTTCTCCATCAGGGTGGTCAGCTCTTCGCAGTGGCGCGAGTTATCCGTCGTTGGACGGAAATGAGGCTTTTGGCCATTTCGCACTTTCTGGATTATCTCTGAAACACAGAACATTATAAACATGAACATAAATAAAAGCACATAGCTTGGTAAAGTAATAATAATCCTATATTTTTTCATTGTTTCTGCTGTCAAAATTGGTTATTAGGTAAATGATCAGCTAATTCCAGAGTATTCTTGATTAATGTCTTTTTATTGGATACATTACACTCTTGGGGTCGCGGAATAATTTCAAGGGGTCGCGAGAGGGATTAAAAAATTAGTGGCGCTCAATTGACTTCTACACTGGCGTTCGGCAGCCTGCAGCCCAAATTGTAGTTTGTGTGTTTAACCTGTGGGGGGCAGTGTC
>JAOTQY010000028.1:3991227-4004389 GCA_026413445.1 Dolichallabes microphthalmus
GTCCTGGAGGAACGTTGTTTCGTTTCACTGTGTACTGACTGTATATGGTTGAAATGACAATAAAAGCCTTTGAACTTTGAACTTGAATTACAACAATTCTGCAAAGATGAGCGGGCCAAAATTCCTCCACAGCACTGTAACAGACTCACTGCAAGTTATCGAAAACGCAGTTGTTGCTGCTAAGGGTGGCCCAACCAGTAGGTTTAGGGGGCAAACACTTTTTCACACAGGGCTATGTAGTTTTGGATTTTGTTTTTCCTTAATAATAAAAACCTTCATTTAATTAAAAACTGCATGATGTGTTTACTTGTGTTATCTTTGACTAATATTTACATTTGTGTGATGGTCTGAAACATTAAAGTGTGACAACTATGCAAAAAAATAAAGAGGAAAGAAATCAGTAAGGGGGCAAAAACTTAAAAAAAAAGGTTTTCAATTGTTTTTAATTTTTTCAAATTTATGCATAAATAAAATGAGCTCATTGACGATCTTTAACCCTCCTGCACTTGGTTTCATCACTCCTTCCAGTGTTTCACATTAATGACACATTATACAATCACATTATTTATTTTCATGCTACACTGATCCACATTCAAACACAGCAGTTATTTATAAAATATGGCACAGGGAAGAAGTTTCCAGAATGAAACAGGATGACTAAAATGACACTTAAACCTAACACGGACTGGCTCGCGCTTTCGCTGAGATGAGGTAGGACAGGATGAAGAGCTGTGCCAATATCAGTATTGCAGCCTGAAAAATTCATTAAAACCATATGCACCATAAAGACACGCATATGTACGCGTGTGTGTACTGTATATACGCCCCAACAACTGTTATGAAACCCTCCGTCTGTGTATGTGTGTGTGTATGTGTGTGTGTGTGTGAGTGTGTGTGTGAGTCAGTGCGTATGTGTGAGCTACTGCACAGCGAAGTAGACATTAAGGGTTTCCGAATCCTACAGAGAGTTTAGAAAGCATTAAAGCTATTTCGGATCATTAAGCAATCATACTAATGTCAGAATCAGTGAGTCATTTTAGCGTACAACAAAACTATTGAGAGCGAGACGGCCAGTCATGACTCAGGCGTCTCAGGAGGTTCAAAAATGACCGTGCATATAGTAGAGTCTGTCACCAGGGGATGTTAGCTGCTGAATTGCCTGTCTATTTCACTCCAATAAGCAATGTTTATCATTTTAAAAAAGGGGCTAAGAAAGTTGTCAAAATGGACGGCATGGATACAGCTGGAAAAGGAATCAGAGCTGAACCGCCCACCAGATATGAGGATAACGGTGCGGAATGAAAGATACCTGGGAAAGAGTGAGACGGCTGCCAGCACGCCTGTGGTATTTGTTGGGGCTTTCGAACTGCAGATCCTCCCATCGAATCCTCCACAGCATTCCAGCAAGCTCCTTCTCCAACTTTAGCTTCCTGAACACATCGAAATCAAAGACCCTCTGCTTTTATTGTATTGACAGTTCATTTTATTCAAATGACTCATAATTGACTGCAGTTTAAAGGCAAGGGACTTTTTTTTTCATACTGTAGGGCCAAGTATGCCTCTTAAGTCCACGACCAGAGGTGCCAGGATTGTGGTTTTCCCACAGAACTCGGCCACTTTAGGCAATATAAAGGAGTTTCTTGAATGGAAACAGTAAATACGAAGGACTGCATGAATGATGGATTAGCACACAGATCTTTACCCGACATAAGGACAATATTAACGTGCAAGTACTGTAGCAGAACTAAAAAAAACACATGATAATTCACAAACCAGCTCAGCTCAACCTCTATGCCGTTCACACGCATTTACTGTTGATTTAAACGCAGCTCATCAGGGTCAATAGGTCGAAAGTAGGACCGTTTTAACTGGCTTTATAGGTTTTTTTATTTACTCTCTCTCTGGTCCGGGTGGCGATCCGATAGAGTGACTTGTTTAAACAAAAGTCGACAATGAAAACAGGATGTTTAAAGACGGACAGACAGACAGAAAAGTCTGCCGCATCAACCTCAAAATAAATGCGTCTCATCATCTGTTCCGAGTTTTAGTCAAATGGGGTCACATGAAATGGCAGACACGACATAATACATAGTACTTCCAATTGCCATTTTTATGACCATAAACTAATCATTAATTGTTAAGCATTGAAAGTGTAGTAGTCACACAAGTCCTAATCTTATTTAAACTCAAATGATATACAGTTTATACAACATCAATTCACAACCATCTTTCAGAACTGTTTAGAAGAACTGCTTATTTCTCAATAAAATGATATTAAACGAGGGGCGTTTAAGTTAAACCGGCGGTGAAATTTCCAGTACGGTGATGAGACTCTTAGCTCAAAAACAATCGAACGGTTGTTTTAAAGAAAGCGGCAAGTCTATGAACGATTCTGGTCCAGGTGTCTCGGAGCTCACTGCAGTTATTCAACATTTGAACATTCAGCGAGTGGAACGCCCGGTCCATGAAAATGGGACAGATAAGTTGTCTGAAGAGACGCATCTGTCCGTGGGAACTGTACGCACAATCAGCACATTACAGGAACTCGGATAGGAGGTATCGCCACATCCTCCGTACAGTCCAGGGCATCTCCACATGTTTGAGCCGTGAAGCAGGCAGTCTGATCACACAGTGACTCCAGCGTCCAGAGCAAACTTTCTACCTTGATGGTATCCAAGCACTAGTGAAACGCTGATAAGTGCATCAGTGTAGCATCATATAGAGAAATAACGGGAGGTTTTACTTTCATACCTGTGTTTTGTTATTCTGCACAATCAAAAGTCCTGGGTTGACTTGAACAGCTGTATTATATTACTGTATAGTCTGTACGACTGGATGATTTGTCAAGCGCATACTTTGGAGAAAAGGGAATGATACTCTCTGAATGATTTGATTGGCTGATTTGGAGAACTGCATGAATGAGAATTGAGGTATTCCTAGTAAAATGGCCACTAGGTATAAAGATGCTCTTCAGATCTTTTGCATAGAAACTTGAACGTTTAACACAGATAAATTTTTTGACCAAAACCTTCTTGTTGATTATATACAGTATATATATATATATATATTTGGGACCAATATTTGTGAACCAACACACAAATAAAAGATACAATGACTGTTCATTTGAGTCCCAGCCATTTTCCTAGACTAAAAACAGCCTTTAGGTGGGACGGCGGTGGTGGGGGGAGAGGAATAGAGCCAGAGCCATTTTAGGGTCACTGCTACTCTTGCCTTTTCCCCTCCCGTTATTTTTGACCAAAAGTAAACTTGGATGTCCACTCCACCGTGTGCACAAACACGTGGACGCTTTCCAAACAGATCGACACATCTGGAGCTGCTCTCTCCTGTCCTGCTGTTTCTCCAACAAGCTCAAACGAACCGAAATCGCTCATCCTGACATTACACGGACGTTGCCTTGGTAGGAATTCAAAATGAGCCGGCTTGTTGTTCAGGGGAGAAAGAGAAAGAGAGAAAGAGAGAGAGAATAAGTGAAAGAAAGATGGAGAGAAAAGAGCAAAGCTCACACATTCCAATCTAAAAGGTGCAAAACATTTCCAGATGTCGAGGCTGGGATATTGCAGCGTTTGCATTTCAACTGGGTTTTTTCAAACTCCCCTTCGTAGCCACCCTGGTCTGCCCCAAAAGACCCACCGTTATTTGTTTTTCTAGGCTGGAAGAAGGGAAAAAAAGCTTGGCGGGGGTTTAATGGTGGTGGGGGACAAAGATATTGCAAATAGAATTTATTTTGAGGTTTGTCACATGTAAAATATTTTATTATTATTATTATTATTATTAGGACAGAATTCTTTTTTGGTGAGGCCATAGTAAAGCTGTCAGCTCATTTATTAGCTAACATGGCGCAAAAAAATTCCATGCATGGTATAAGTATAATGCATGTATAATAATTTATGCATGGTATAATAATCATATTATGTAGTAACTACAGTGAAACTAAAAGGAAAGGAGTGAAAATATGGAACTAAATAAATTCCCAAGAGGTTAAAAGGTTAAATGGTTTCAAATCTGTCAAATCAATCTAGGGTTAGGGTTAACCCTGTTCTCCGTAAGCCTGGGTAACCCCTGATGCAGAAAGCCACATTGATAGACACATGCTCTTTTTTTTTTTTTCTATTTAAAGGTTCTCGTTTTAATGCTATTAGCAGGTCTTGGTGCAAAAGGAAAGCATTCCACACTGGACTTATTGTTTCATGAATCCCATATGTGAATGCCTTCAGTACCCCCCACTCCTCCTACCTAAATAGCCCCCTTTCGCACTATTAAACCGCTCACGTGGCCTTCCTGCAAAACATCACCTCACACCATTGACTTATCAGCGTGATCTTACTCCTCATTATCCGTCTTTAGCGTAATGGATTTTGTCTGGACGGAACAACAAACTCAAGCTGTAAGCGTTTTTCTTTTTGAGTAAAAGCGCAGAAGAGCGATGGCGAACCCGAAAGGGATAGGAAGAGGAATGCAAACACCGGAGGTGAAGCGGAGAACAAAGTGAATGACGAAGGAAAGCAATATCAGATCGCGATAAAATGACTGTAGAATTGTTATTTGAATTATTCAATGACATCTTTATATAATTTATATTATAACTAATATAATAAAATCTCACCGTTATACAACAGCACTAAGAAATCTGATTATACTGTTGAACTCATTGAGCACTAACCTTTCCATGTAAACTACAGTGCAGAAATCTTGAGCCTCTATAGATTTTGCTTCCAAAGAGCCAGACCTTCTTGTATTTTAATGTAATCTTGAGGAATAGTTCTCCAGGCTTCCTGAAGGACTTTTTTGGCTCTCATTTTTGGCAAGATTTCGGCTCTCATTTTCCGTCCAGTCCCTGTACCTGAGCAGTTTCAGAGTTTGTTAAGCCACACAGTGACCTATGAATGAATTTAAGCATATACTGTAAAGCATCTAACGTAAAGCAGATGATCAGGCAGGTGATCAAGTTAATTCAATGAAATTGAATTTGATCTGAAGAAATGAGGGGTGACTTCGGATCTCGGAATCCTTGATGCTGTAACCTATCGCAGCTGGAGGTCTAGAGAGAGCTGATTGGCCGAGCTCTCTCAGAGGGGAGGGATGAGAGGTACTTAGTGCTCCCATATTAATCGCGGCTCTACAGCCAATCAGGGGCGTCTGTGAGCTCATGCAAGCGAAAGGAGCGGATAGCGCTGTCCTCCGAGTGTGTTACTCCGCCCCCAATGGTGTGTGAGTGAGCAGTTTGAAAAAATGCAGTCGGCTGGCATCACGTGGTTCGGAGCAAACACGTGATAGTCTTCGGCCCTCCCGACTGAGTGGTAGTAGTAGCGTAATGTGGAGCCCCCTAGTGACTGGGAGGAATTGGACGTAATCTTAGACGCATTTCAACTTAATTCAACAGTTTCATCAACAATAAAGTTCCTCCTTTAGTTTTCAGTTATTCGTTCCAAGGAACACAAGGAACACACCGCTAATGGATTACGGTAAAGAAGCAGAAGACGAAAATAAACATTACGTCCACATATTAATCCTAAGCCAGGACAGTTCTGATGTGAAACTGATGCGTGTTGGATCGAGCATTTTCTCTGCCAGAGCGCTGTTAGTGTTTATACATTCCAGCGCGGAACTATTTAGACTCTCCACATCTCTGCATGAATCTTGTAAATCGTGTAAATTAAAAAATCTGCAGGACCTGCACCTAAAATCTCTCCTGGAATTCCCACTCGCTCTCTCTCTCTCTTTTTTTTTTCTTAAAAAAAAAAAAAAAAAAAAACTTAACCAAAAACCTGCAAGGTCTTACAATTCAGAGCCAAAACCATACCTGTAAATGAGAAAGCTTGACATTCCAAAAATGATGAGGGCGAGACCGGAGCCTACAGCAACAATTCCGAGGACAGGAATTTGGTCTGGAAAATAAAAGGAAAATTTACACTCCTGTGAATCTCTGACACATTAAAAAAGGAAAATAAGTCGCAGGCAAATATAGATAACATTCAAGGAATTAGTTGTTGTGATTTGTTAGAAGTTAGTTGTTTATTTATTTGAAATCACTGCAGTTGAATCATTATATTGTTTCGGATTTTTTTCTGTTAATCTTGATGTTAAACAATTTCTATGCTTTTACATCATGTCTTTTTACTCATTATGAGCACTTGCTGCTTTTAAAACAATAATTATAATACATCATGACTTTTTTAAAATGAAATTAGTTTTTTTTCCCACTCACGTTTATTGCTTTTATATACATTTTAAAATGAAAACTTTCACATGTGACCATTTACGCATATCAGAAATGTGTTTTCTAAATGGTTTTGTCTAATTGGCACAGATCAGTAAATAAAATATGTCAAAAGTATGTAAATTTGCAATAAAAGTATAAAAGGCAGCAACACACTGAAATGCTGCTTCAAATATTTAGTCTGTACAACATCGCAGACGCTGAAATACGTTTACAAACTTTTGAAATTTAAGTAATAAAAGTTGAATAAGAAGTTATCTTTGTTATTTTTTTGTCTGATAATTTATTATTTTTATATAGGTTTCAACCCAAATTAGTTCCAAGGCAGCGGAATAAAAAAAAATTCTTACATGTCTGTAACTTTCCTCAACGTTTACCATTTTCTTACATAGTCAGATATCAATTTGCTGCCACAGCGGTTTCGGTGACTCACTCACATCTGACTGTGGAACTGCCAAAAAATTTGCGGATTGGGAAAACTTTCAATCACTAGCAGAATTCCTCTAAACAATAAGTCAAAATAACAAATTAAAACTTTGGCGATTTAAATAAAGTTATGTCTGCTCCAAAAAGTTTATCAACAAACGTCTGGAGGCCAACTCTGTCAAAGTACTGCACAAGAACAGCTAAACCAGGACCTCTTTCCCAACGGAAAAATTCTAACAAATTTTGACGTAAAGATGTACACCTGGAAATATTCTGTTTTAACCATAAGCATATAGGATAACTTTGACTCTATTTTTATACCTTAATAGCATGCTAGCGCTGTAAATCACTAAAAGAAAGGATTATTAAACATGCATTTCCTCTTACCTTCACACGAGACCAGACAGCGAGGTTCATCGAGTGGTGGGCAACCCTTTGGCCAGTGAATCCTTTCTGTGGTCGACCACACAATTTCCTTATTGGTTCCATTATAGTGCCCAACAACCTGCAAAGAAAAAAGGTTGTAAGTCTGTTGTTTAATACTGAACACCAGACAGACTGCTGCCCAATCTACGGGTTAAAAACAGGAATTCAGGAACTAAGAGGACAACAATTGATCCATTGCACGACCATACCATCCTGAACTGACAATTCCCAAAGGAATCATACTGGAATCCATGAGCTTTTGTACACAGACTGATTTTCACACCCTTCCATATAAGATACCTAAAGCCCACAATGTCAGATTTACATGAAGCACCCAAAATAAAATCCCTAGAAATAATAATAATAATAATAATAATAATAACAACAACAACAACAACAACAACACATTTTTAAAAAGTCATACAAGACTCATATTACATATAACTAAATATAGGTCACTTAAGAAAGATATTATTTTACATAATGGCTAAGCAATAAAATCTCATTCAAATAAGGCATTCAAACGAATAACCCATAAGCATCAATTCCAATAGAAACCCAATAGAAATAGATCATGCTACAATGGTTAATCCATAAATCCTATTGGAACCCTATAAAAATACATATTTTAATGGCTAACCCATAAATAGAACCCTGTAAAATCATCATATCATATACCAACGGCTATTTGAGTAATATCCAATAGAAACTCCAAATGGCTAAGCCATATTCAAAAGAAAAGTACATACTCTATAAACAAAAAGATCGTATTACAATGTCTAATCCATAAATATCATATTGGAACCCTATAAAACCCCAATGAGCTAATAATAACCCAATAATTTTCAATGGAGCCCTATAGAAATATATCATATTGTATGCCAATGGCTATTCGAGAAATATCCAACAGGAACTGTACAGAAATAGATCTAGCCAAATAGATGGCTAACCCATGATTATTAAATAAGAACGTATTAAATAAGAACTACAGGCATAAATCATATTACCATGACTAATCCAGAAATATTTAATATTGCAGAAACCTGGCTATATATACCTGGCTATCCCATTAATATTCAATAGAAGCTCTATAGAAATACATTATATTTCAATGAGTTACTCATAAATGTCCAATAAGGAACGTATGGAAATACATATTCCACTGGCTAATCCATTAATATTTAATGGAATCCTATAGAAATATATTATATTCCAATCAGTGACCCATAAATGTCCAATACAGAACCTCTAGAAATACATACAGTATTGTATTGGCTAACCCATTACTATTTAATGGAACCCTATTGAATATATTATATTCCAATGAGTAACCCATAAATGTCCAATAAGGAACCTATAGAAATACATATCCCAATGGCTAACCCATTAATATTTAATGGAACCCTAAAATAATATAGCATAATACAATAGCTAATCAATAAACTATCCAGTAGAAACCTAATGGACTAATTCTAATGAATAACCCATTTTATTATCCAATGTTCCTTGAACTTACATCAGAATCTCAGTTAATACATGGAACTCAAATTGAATACCCAGTCAAATTTAAAACACTATATAAAAGTCTTACTGTATACAAGGTACTGTATATTTAACTTGATTATTTGCCACCACTTGAAATTCTTGTTTGCGACTGGCAGAGAATCTGGTACCTGATCTGTTGCATTAAAAACCGAATTACCAACTTTTTAAATCTGCATCTTTAGTTGTAAATGTAGAAATGTGCTATATGGATTATTCTCGTTAATATTCTCATATAAAACATGTGACCTTTAAGATAGACAGAATAACTTTGGCAACGGGGTACAGACAGTACGAAAAATGTCTATTATTATAGACAGATGTTATACCTGTGTTTCAGGTTGGATACTAAATGCGCAGCAGGTCTGTTAAAGGATTCAGTCTAGAGAGCTACAGGCTTTGTCCAAGAATATAAATCAAGCATTCGTGACCTTCCTAACCTGTTGTTTTTCCATGAAGCTTCTCTTAGTCTTTTTTTTTTCCTGCCTGTACAGACACATCTTTCACAGCTTTAACCATGAATCCACTGAAGAACTGCACGGAGTAAAAGAATTGCCAATGTCCGTAATCGACAGTAATAATAGGTTACAGATGCTTTTTAGCCCTTAAAGCTCACAACCCTGTTTATCTTCAGGAAAACACCCATAAAAAAGGAACACCTACACATTTAGCTGAAGTTTAATCACCAACGGTGTAAATAAACTCCGCCATTTATTCGAGTCGCACTAAAAGCCAAACAAGGTCTACTTAACACCGGGTGCAAAAGACAAATATTTTCTTCAATCTGAAGAAAACCTTTCAGTCTAAAAGCATTTTTGTTAAGGGTCTTATAATTACGCAATCCTTCCAAGGTTACGAGTGCTGAAAGTGGTCACGTGGTGCAAATGCATAGCGTGTGGATGTAGCCCGATCAAATCTTCTTTAGTACATTTTATTTATTATTATCATTTTTTCTAACTAAACAGACTTTATACAAGAACCACTGACAGTCATTATTGGTGTGTTTCATAGGCAGGAAAATCAGCGAGAAGTTTTTATGGCGGCTTAGACGTGCAAAGCATTTCCTCAAACCAAAAAACACAACAGCAACCAGCAAAGACCAAACTGTAACAGCGAAACAGCAAAATCAAACCCATGACAACAAATCTGAAAACACAGCCGGCAGCAAAACCAGCAAAACCAAACAACAACAGCAAAACTAAAGGTATACAGTAGTTTAACGGCAAAACCAACATGACAATCAAAAAAAAACAAAGACAAAAGAGCAAAACCAAAACAGAAAAAAAAGGAAGGGGGAAAAAAACACAAGGGCGAAGACACTACAGAAAAAAAACAAAAACAAAACAGTAAACCAAAATAGACACAAAAAAAAAAAAGCCAAAGATAAAACATAAATTTTTCATTCATTTATCTTCTATACTGCTTCTCCTGTACAGGGTCCTGGTGTTGATCCCAAGAGTCTTAGGGCACAGGGCGGGGTACACCCTGAACAGGGTGCAAGTCCAACACAGTGTATTTGGGACCGTCAATGCATGTCTTTGGACTGTGGGAGGAAACCGTAATATCCGGAAGAAACCCGTCAAGCACGAGGAGAACATGCAAACTCCATGCACACAGACCCGAGGCGGGAATCGAACCCGGTAACCCTGTAGGTACGAGGCCACGGTGCTCACCACTACCGCCCCGAAGACAACGTTAAGAGAAAACAAGACCGAAGACATGATAATAAAGCCTAAATCATAACATTAAAACCAAAAACAAGACAAAATGATTAAAAAGCACAGCATTAACTCAGAAGTCCTTCTCCAACATCGATTACTTGTTGCTACATAAACCACTTTTTAATGTGTATTTTAATCGAGGTCATTGTTATGCGATATAGATGTAATTCACCATAATAAAATTAATATGTCAACAAAGTTCCAGATTACTCAGAAGAAAGAATTCCTCCTCATTATAATGATTATTCTTTTGTTTTGTTTTGTTGGCCAATAAACTAGATAACAGACTGAAAAACCCCATGTCCAATCAGAAGAGAGTATGTGATCTTCCTTATTTAATTTCCTTATTTGCGCTATACCTTATATAAACAACTAGAAGACTTGATTTGAGTTTAATTAAAAATAAATAAATTAAATGTACCCTTACAAGAAAATTAAAAATACCAATTTACAGCGGAAATGCAACTATTTATTTATTTTGTGTGTGTAGTGCTTTTAACATATCGTCATTATCACAAAGCAACAATATAAACTGCAGGAAACACTGCATTTAATAGTTTAATATCGCAGTTTAACACACAAACTGTGAAAATAATCTTTTTTTTTTTTTTTTTTTAATCAAACCATGCAGCTCTTCTGTAGTTTCAAACAACAAAAGGTGTCCTGGAGAAAGAAGTCACTATTTGATGGAAACGCGGAAACCAAAAAAATGTATTAATAATAAGCTAAATAAATAAACAAACAAATAAGTTAAAATTTTGCTTTCTGAATATGAATAAAAAAATTCACTAATGACTTTAAAGTCCATTCTTCGCTCACAGTTTTTGCTTCATGGCACCACTGATGTTTGTCCAACAAAAAAAAAAAAGTCCACTCTTTTATCAGTATTAACGACAGGGACAAGGACTTATTTGCTAAGCTTACCCCATACTGTCCAGTTTCCAGGTCGGTCATGGCCCAAAGGCTGAAGTCTGTAAACCTGGCGTTGTTTTTATCCGTACTAATGAGGCCGGTCACTCCTGAAACACAGATTATACCCTCTCAGTGTGGAAAGTGGCAACTTATTCTGACCTTTTCTTAAAAAGAAAGAAAGAAAGAAGAAAAAAAGTATTCCGTTTTGAAAGGTACATTTCAGGAAGTGCATTAAAAAAGTGCTTAAAATAAAAAAATAAGTTAAAAATGAATAATTGTTTATAGGCTGGTTACATTTCATTAAGCCATCATCTGTCAAAATAAGCTGGCAAAATGCATCAGTTACTGGTGCGTCAAAATCAAATTGTTCCTTTAATGGACAGTTTCCCCTCTCGGATGCTGATTCCTGACAGGAAATACGACCACTAAGCTATCTCTCCAGCCTGACCCTGTGCTCGGTATTATGCCTGGCTCCGGTCCGCTTCTGGCACGAAGCGAGTCGGAGAAAGCTCATGTCTCAACTCTATTGCTATGACAAGTTTCGGCAGATGGGTTGAGTATTAGAAACACATTTTCGATGCTGGCTCTCACATCTCAATCACAAATCTCTATACAGTACACATCGTCTCTCTCTCTCTCTCTCTCTCTCTGCATCAGCCATTGCATGTTGCATTGTTTGCAATCGCTCAATTCTGACCCGTCAGGGTAATTGAAAACGGACGTACCCCAAATCCTGCGGTTCTGCATCCTTGCGATGACACCGACACCATCGTTCTGAGACACTCCCTCCTCTAAAGCCTCACTGAGGGCCTTCGCGTAGAGCATAAAGCCGTCATGGAAACAGCCGGCAATGAAATCCATCTGAAACAGGAAGGGGGAAAAAACAACAACAACAACAACAAAAATTAGTCTTCCATTCCGGGTTTGCATGCCGTGTCAAAATTACTAGTATACAGTAATGATTTGGAGGACGGAGTCAGGTTACAGAGAATTCCTGACTAGGTTCATTCCCAAACGCAAGATTATTATTATTTTTTTTTTCCAAATGTATTTGCATGCCTCGAGGCCATATTTTCAGCACGAAACGTTCTTGGGTTTCAGCCTCCATGTCTGCTATATTTATCCCCGAGCACAGCTGATTCCGGAAAATGAGCCTGACACGAGGAAGCCAGACTCTTGTTTCCACGGTTTGTAGGTGTCATATCTGATCAGCGACTGCATGCGGCGGCTGGAGAAAGAGCAGCACGCTTCACCGAGCGCTACAGAAAAAACACGGCGGACCTCCAACGGCCTTCACATGTCTAGACTTGGACCCAACTTCCAATCGATTACGCTCACCCTGCGTCGCTTCCCGGCAATTCCAAGGTCACCGGGTGAAAACCGACACGAAACAGCGGCTCAGATTTGCTTCTTTGTTTATTTACCGCCGTTTTGATTAACCCGGGGAATTTACAGATCGCGTGCACTTACCAAAGACGGTTCCAACTGAATGTTAAAGTCCCGCGTGGTTCTCTTGTGGAGTTCAGTGCGGAAAGCCGTGTACTCCGGGTTGTCTGGCTCCCGGTACGTTATAACGAAGACAGACTGGAAATGGAAAGACAGCTCACGTTAAACAAAAGCAGCACCAGAGGGATGAAATAAGGAAATGTTCCAGGGTTAAAGATAGCGATTAAATGTTTAAAAAAAAAAAAAAAAGCAGGATGTCATACTGTACATTAATGAATTTAAAGGTTAAACGTAAGTGTTCCTCTCACAGCGTTCTCCTGTTTATGGGTCTCAGTTTATTCCTCTTCCAAATACTTTCTTTCTTTTTCTTTGCTTTACTCATTTTCTGTATCTGTAGATTCTTTTTTTTATTTCCAGTATAAATAATATATATATATATTATTTCCAATAT
>JAOTQY010000028.1:4030351-4043017 GCA_026413445.1 Dolichallabes microphthalmus
TCTTTCGGCTGCTCCCGGCAAGGGGTCGCCACAGCGGAATATCCAGTCCGCACAACAACTTGGCACAGGTTTTAAAACTACTCAAGTAAAGTGCAGATATTTGAAATTTACTTAAATTTAAGTAAATTTACTTTAAGTTTACTTTGTTACTTAAGTACAGTAACAAAGCATATCTACTCGGTTGCCTTCCACCTCTGGCGATACACCTGTATTATTTTACAATTTCTACCAAAAAATGATTGTCCACATTGATGTCCACATTGTCTTTTCATTATTCAACAGACATTTAGGAGGAAAAGAAATCTTTCAAATCTGTGCATTTTAATAATTTGAAAGATGGTGGAAAATTGCCACATTTGCAAGCTGGAAGCAGCTGATGCATTGTGTATAAACACACGCATTACTTTATTTGATTAGGATAAAAATCACAATATCCATAGTATTTTAGAAAATCTAGACATAGAGCTGTATTAAGCTAGATTAATCAAATCTGCATGAATTGAACTGTAGTGAGAGAAAGACCTCTTACTGAGATCATATGAGTTTAGTGGATTCGCAGCACTCCTTTGCACACCGCTGTCTACTGATGGTATCTCTATAACGTAGGTAGTGTCAGAGGTTGGAGCTCATATTGGAAAATGTTGAACTTAAGGCATTCCTCGGTTGTTGTTTTAACCCATGATAAACACTCACAGTCCTCCTTCATAGATCAGTATTTGTGTGATTCAGCGAAAATTCTGCTGAACAAAGTTTTTTTTCCCCTATACATACAGAAAGTGGTGTTTACTTTTCATTAGCATGAATAAATAATACAATATTTATTCTGTCTTTATCAAGCTAAAACACAGCAAGAACTTGAACGATTTCTCTTTCCTCAGGTATAGAGGAGTTGTTCTGCAAGAGGGACGAGCTGAATAAGCAGATCCAGCTGGAAGAAGATGAGAAGTCTCGTCTCCAGCATGACATCCATTTGCTTACTGAGAAGTTAAACCGCGTGTCCGAGAGTCTGGACCGCCGCCTCGCTACACGGAGAGAACTGGAACGGACCATTGCTGAGACAGAAGCTGCATACATGAAGGTAGCGACCTTCTTTAATTTTTTTTTTTCCCTATAATATAATTTGATGGGTTCACCGTTGGGCATTATCTTTGCACTGTAGATAATTATGGTTTAGCTAATGTTCAAAAATCTTTGTTTTAACACAAATGTTGTTTAATTACATGTTGCCAGGCCTCTTTCAGCCCCTGGGAAGGGAGTACAAATAATCTCAGTTAATGAAAAGGACAGACACTCCCACATGAAACGGGTTAATAAAGGACGGTGTGTGTCGTGTCCTCGTGGTACTATGTTTTAAAAACAAATCAAGAAAGGGGTCCTGTGGTCTTTTTGCTAGGCTTTTGTCATGCAACAGTTACAATATTCTTGGGCTACAAACCTGCATTTTCAGTAGGTGCTCCAGAGTATCATCATGCAAAAGTTCGTCAAACAAGCATCTTTTTCTACATATGAATCTGGAATGACCTGTGCAGTTGATTTATAACCCTCTGAATTATTTGACATCACCCCTTCCCCTAACTTGCATGCCTTTGAGTAGTCTCGCAGGATGGACTTACTTTCTAGCAAGGCAACTGAAGAATATTTAGAAATGAATGTTTTGAAGTAATATATGTTGGACTTGACTTTTCCATCCATATATGGTCATAAATGACATTTATTGCATTAGTTGGAGTGAGGAGGGAATGATTAGCTAGAAAAGATTAAATACATTTACAATGAAGTGTCAGATCCAATGGCAGTACTACTACGAGAGTCTACGGAGAAATATACAAACAACATATACCAACAAAATGACCGCCATAAACCTGCCGTCTATTAACCCCTTGTCGGTCGTCATGTGTTGTGATTCGTAGCCCACCCCAGCTGCTGCTGTACTGTCATGGCTGTCCACTGAGTAATAAACCTTCTTTATGTCTCTATATACAGTAATCCCCTGCTACACTAATGTGGGAATAACTTAGAACAAGGTCATTACTATATCAGGGATGTAGCAATAACTCCCAGCTTTACAGCATTACAATTCCTGTAATGTACAAGTGGTGCTGATGCTTGCTGTAGCCCTGTTATAGGTGGGTTTCTGTAGTCCCTTTGACGGCCATGATTAAATAAGGAAGGCCACTAGTGACCATCAATTTATGAATTCATAGCAACAATCATGAAAGTGGGGAAAGTCAGCCATGTGGTGAAATTTGTAAAAGCATCATATTGTGTTGCTGGTTTAGGTTTTTTGCATATTATTCTAAAAAAACTCTGAATATTGCCACTTCCATCAAACAGTTCCTGACCGCACAGCTGATAACCTACTCCCTTTAAACCTTTAATTGAAAGTACTTGTTTTCCTGCCTTTTTGGCACATAAATTGTTTGTGGTCATTAAAAATTGTGTGTAATTTTTTTTCCTTTTCTAACTGTTGCTTGTCACATGTCTGGAAAGAAAAAACATTATTCACTCACATGCTTTAGTGTTTTATCTTTAAGAAAGTAGTTACTTGATTATATTTGCTCGCTTTATGTAAAAACTGCTCCTTTTTTCTCTTCTAGATTCTAGAAAGTTCTCAGACCCTGTTAAGTGTTTTGAAGAAGGAGACCGGGAACCTCGCCAAAGCCACAGAACCCAGGAGCAACAAAGACCGTTTACCGCTATAGCAGTCTCCTTTTGTGTTCGTGTGGACACCATGCAGCATTTAACCCTTTCAGTTCTTGGTATTTTAAAACCGAATTAATTTTCTGTGAATTGTATTGTATTTAAATTTCATATTTTTAATAAAGGTTATTTCTAGCAATGTTTTTGTTTCATGATATCAAATTGACCCCATTAAGCGCCTTCACTTTATTTAATGTTTGCCTAACAGGTTTTTTTTTTTTTTTTTCAGTGATGCGATTCGTACAAGTAAATTTAGCCAAAGACAGAAATGCAAGAACAAAAAAAAGGGGGAAAAAATACTTTACTTGCTAATCGAGCTTTTGAGTAAAATGCAAAATATCTGCATTAGGGACTTTTTTTTTACTTGCGGGAACTAGAGGAACATTACTACTTAAGTTTAATTTGTCGTTCATTCAAGTTGTAATTTCAGAACATTTGTCCATCTATCACAGTGACACTTCCCCAAAGACCACACAAAGTATTAAATAGGCTACAAAAAGACAAATGAATGAAAATGAAACGTGAGGTTTTTTTCCCCATTTTTGCTTTTAGAATGTTGTTAAAAAATAAATTTAACATATCCAAAGTTGTAAAATAACATTTCTTGTTTTTATGAAACAATTGTGAAAATGTGTTCCAAGAGTGCATCAATGCTGGCCAAAGAAGCATATCGAGACTACTCTCATTAAGGAAGGAGACTGAAGTAGGCATTCGTTCTTGCTCACTGGAATGTAGAAGATTACAGAAAGTCATGTAGTGAGCTGAAGAAATAAAATTCAAGGGGCTGTTAAGGTCAAACTGGGACTTTCAATTTTAAAAACTTTTTTTTTTTCTCTCTACATAACCCCATGCTACACTAATACACTTATCTCAGGATTTCAAGATAGAAAGTTTTCTCATAAGACTGCCTGCTTCATGGCTGAAACGCTGGCCTCCCAGGAACTCCTTTAAGTCAATTCAATTTTATTTATATAGTGCTTTTAACAATGGTCATTGTCTCAATGCCCCAAACATGTAGAAATGATTTGGAGGGACATCAGGACTGTACTGGGGTTGTGGCAATAACTCCCAGCAGAGTTCCTGTAATATGTCTAAGTGGTGTTGGTGAATGATTCTATGTATGGTTCCCACAGACTTTTTTCCTCTCTTTCTCTCTCTCTCTTTCACACACACATCAAGCATATGCCTAATATGGAGTAGGTCTCCCCTTCTGCCACCGTAACAATGATGCCCTGTGTGTTCTGACACCTTTCTATCACAACCAGCATTAACCTTTTCCTCAAGTTGAGCTACAGTAGCTCTTCTACTGGTTCGGATTACACGGGCCAGCCTTCGCTCACCATGGGACCCACAAGAGCTGCAGTTTTGGATGTGCTCTGACCAAGTCCTTTACAATTTAGCCCTCGTCAAAGTCACTCAAATATTCATGCTTGCCCATTTTTTCTGCCTCCCAACACATCGACTTTCAGGTTCACTTCCTGCCTAATATATCCCACCCTCTTCCAGCCGCCATTGTTTGATGATATTGAAAATATAGCTACAGTGAAAAGGGCCAGAATGTGATGTCAAGACAACTGGGTCTGAGCAACTCCAAAACTGCAGTTCTTGTGGGACGTTCCTGATTCGCAGAGAAAGTATGTATTATAGTGATAGGGTCAGGATGGGTGGCCAAGACTCACTGATGCACATGGGGAATGAAAGTTGAAGTGAATTGAGGAAAAGTTTAATGCACAGTGTGTCACTGTTTTGGCGGCAAAAGAGGGAGAGTTACTCAACATTGAGCCGCGTGGCTAATCAGAGTCAGACAAAAAAAATGTATATTCACTTCAGGAAAAGAAAAATAGTATGATGTATATTATAATTATATAATATTAATATTATAGTATTCAAATATTTATACAACGTTTTTTTTCCTTCTTTTTTTTCTGGAGCGCGTGTCTCCGTTCACTGCATGTTCCACGTGCACGGAACGCTGATTGGTCACCTCAACGGTGACTTCAGTAATCACGTCACATCCGTCTTCGTTTGGAAACGCCCCTTCTGCTCGATACAGGCATCGGGGCTCCGGAGTTTCTCACTACGTCACAATTATAACAGCCAGGATTTCCCCCCCAAAGTTAAACTTTAGTTTAAAGCAGGTGGAATTACGAGTTAAAGATAATCAGCAATGACCCAGCAAGGAGCTGTACTGCGAACATACAACAACGAGCTGGTCAAGTGTAAGTCTCATATAAAATATCAGTAATGATATAAAGGTCTGCTTTCATTAAAATGACACGTTTTATATCATTTTAAAGTAAATGTGGTGTGTCTATTTTTTAATACATCTGTCAGGGTTTTGGCACCATGCAAGAAATGATCACGTATAACCTTCAGGCTTTTAAACATATTATAGTCTACAGGATCAATAATACAATACATTCCATATGATGTTGATCATGTATGTCACAATACATATTGTATACGGAAAACCCGGGTTCGATTCCCACTCGATGCCTAATCCCCACTCATCGTTCCCATCGTTGCATCAGGATGGGGCATCTGGCGTAAAGCCTGTGGATGGTCTGGTGTGGCGACAAACACATATTATGCATTTATATAGCAGGTGGTGTTGTGGCATACAATAGTGGTTAACATTGTGGCCTTGAACCTCTAGGATTGAGGGTTCGATTCCTGCCTCAGGTCTGTGTGTGTGGAGTTTGCATTTTCTCGGTTTCCGCCCACACTCCAAAAACATGCAGCTTTTCATTAATTGGCGTTCCAAAATTGTGGCCAAAGTCTTCTGGGATAGGCTCCAGGCCCCGCGACCCTTATAGAAAATGAATGAATGAACAGTTATATAGTCCTACTGTATATAGTGTGCGATATGCAGTCATGGGCAAAGTACACAAATCCTGTATTTGAGTAAAAGTAGAGAATTCCTTAGGTTCCATATAACCTGCATTACCTGCATTTACATATCAACATGAGTGAAAGTGCAAAAGTGCTCATCTTAAAATATGCATATGTTTCAAATGCACTGAGCAGCAGTCTTTTTCATAGTAAAAAAAAAAAAAAAACTTTTCCGTCTTGCTCTAATACAATGTCATGGAGATATGTGGTGAAGTAAAAGTCCAGATAGTTGTTTTTATATGATGTAGTGGAGTTAAAGTAAAAATCGTCGAATAAAACACTTACAGACAATATTTTATTGGAAAACATTCAGCTTCAGGATGGTAATATACCCTTTCTTACACTCAATGGTTGATGTATTTTCCCCAAAAGCATGTGGTGGCACGGTGGTGTAGTGGTTAGCAATGTCGCCTTGCACCTCCAGGGTCCCGGGTTCGATTCCTGGCTCTGTGTACATGGAGTTTGCATGTTCTCTCCGTGCTTGGTGGGTTTCCTTCCAAAGATCTGCACACTAGCCTAATATTCCGTTCCCAAATGTGTGTGTGTATGCCCTGCGATGGATTGGCACCCTGTCCAAGCTGTACCCCGCTTTGTGCCCTAAGCCTCCTGGGATAGGCTCCAGGCTCCCTGCGAGCCTGAATACAGGATAAAGCGGTAAGACGATGAGTGAGTGAGAGCATGCCTTGTCAGATTTTATTCCTTTAAAAGCTAAAACACAGTCAGAACCTTCCAGAAATTTCCGACTCTAATGGGTTCTCTTTCCTCAGGTATAGAGGATCTGATCTTCAAGAGGGACGAGCTTAATAAGCAGATACAGCAGGAGGAAGAGGAGAAGTCTGGTCTCCAGCATGACATCCGCTTGCTCACTGAGAAATTAAACCGCGTGTCCGAGAGTCTGGACTGCCACCTCACTTCCTGGAAAGAAGTAGACCAGACCATCGCTGAG
The DNA here is from genome assembly GCA_026413445.1 of Dolichallabes microphthalmus. Classification (NCBI taxonomy): domain Eukaryota; kingdom Metazoa; phylum Chordata; class Actinopteri; order Siluriformes; family Clariidae; genus Dolichallabes; species Dolichallabes microphthalmus. The sequence goes on from JAOTQY010000028.1 coordinate 4,036,890, forward strand.
ACAGAAGCTGCATACATGAAGGTAGCGGCCTTCTTTTAATAAATAAATTTTCCTTCTGTAATGTAATTTAGTCATGTAATTTTAGGTGATTATTTTTACATTGTAGGTAATTAACAGCAATTCCGAAGTGTGCTTCAAAACAAAAATCAAACCTGTTTGAACATTTGAACACAAATGTTGATTAAATTATAAGCAGACAGGCTTCATTCAGAGTAGAGCATACAAATAATCTCAGTTAATGAAGTGAACAAACATTGCCACACGCCTTCATTCATGATGGGTTTCATCACAAGTCCCAGTTTGACTCGAACGCTATTTTGACGTCTGTGTCTGTCAGTTTCCGTAGACCCTTGAAGATCATGTCGAAAAATGATGTATTTGTCTCGGTTTGTCTTTGTCTATGTATATGTTAGTGTGCAGAATTTTGACTCACACTCAGATACCTGATTAATTTGCTTGCTTTACATGAAAGAAAACAACATCAACAACAAAAAAAACTTCTTCTCTTTTCTTATCCTAGATTCTAGAAAGTTCTGAGACCCTGTTGGGTGTTTTGAAGCAGGAGACCGGGAACCTCGCCAAAGCCGCAGACCCCAGGGGCAGCAAAGACCGTCTATCTCTATAGCCGCCTCCTTTTGTGTTAGTATCGACGCCATGCAGGATTTAACCTTTTCAATTCTTAATATTTTAAAATGGAATTAATTTCCTACCATGATGTACAGTATTTATTCAAAGACTTTTTTTTATATTGGAAATTTAAACAAGGAACCTATACTGTACATACAGTATAGTACACTCTTTTTCTTCACCCCCTCCCCTCCTGCTCCCCATAATAAAGCATCAGGCAGTCAGTGGAATACAGAACAATAGGTATAAGTGATACCAATCATAAAAAAGGATTAAACTTTATAATATAAACAGCAAAATAAATAAAATAAATAATATTAAACAATTTAAAAAAATACTTCTTGTATATCATTTTCAAATTTCTTTTTAAGTGCATCTAATGTGGTCGAATTACTTGTGTGGTGTGTTTAATAACTTAAATATAGTGTAGTTCTGATCATCTGTTTTGCATCTGGTTTATGTCTATAAACAATGTAATAGGGATGGCGAATTTTGTACCGGCTGCTCGAACGAGCCAAAGACGTTGTCGATGTAAAGGTTGAATAGTATAATGTCATAACTCCACATTTTAACTGTATCCAGTGTCCATCCAACATACAGTGTCCATCCAATGGTGCTATTAAAGATAGATCAGTACGCTTAAAATGATTCAGTACATAATAATATTAAGAGATACAGATGAGAGAACTGACATCATACTTCACCCAGTATAACATTTGCTCTAATATGCACAGCCCAGTAATAATAAAGGACATTTGGGAGTGGTCAGATATAACTATGGCTTTATAATAGCGTAGCTAATATCACCACCGAAGACAAGATCAGCGACAGAAAATTTTAACGGATATAAAAAATGTACAATTGGTTGCATAAACATTGGTTAAAATAATTGAGTCCATATACGTACTCACCCGACTACAGTAGTATAGCGGCCAGCAGCGTCTGAGTCAGCAGTTGTTGCTAAGAAAGGTAGGTTTTTGATAATCAGAATTGTGTCTCTTGAAGAAAAGCAATATCAGCTTTGAGTTGTTGCATAGGGTTGATGGCTTTTATTTTTTTACCATTTCCCATGAAAAAGCGAGTTAACATTCCAGCTAACAAAATTATTAGAAATACATTATTCCGTCTGGAAGAAACACTCAGTACAGTTGACTGGCATGATCCCTAACCCGGTCAAACATTAGAAGAAGGTGATTACTCCAGCCCATGTAAACACATCCACATGTGCAAATCCGAGATTTCGGAAGAGATGAACGGCACTGATCAACAGCGATTTACTCCCGTTCTCAGGTACAATTGCTTCCATATCTGATTCGATTTGTGCCTGAGAACACTGTATATTGTCCCTCAAGACCACCTCTTCAAGTGGACATGATTCCAGACATGGTTCCAGATTGTGTTCTCATTGACTTTGGGACTTAAGGTCTGCAACGTCCATCCTAATGAATGTCGGGGGAGGTGATGTTGAGGCATCGCTGGAGTCTGAGCTTGGCAGAGACATTACTAGACCTAGTGCTGGACAATCCACAGATCTGTCCAATCCAGAGATCCTCAGTCATAGGCGACAACACAAGAGTACTGAACTAGCACCTGGGTTATGGTCAAGTACTGTTGACTAGTCACTTGAAAATGAAAAAAAAAAAAACAGAAACTAAGGATTTCTAGGATTGTTCAGCGCGAGCCGGACGAATCAGATCCTATTCCATTATTGGCTCTTTAGCGCCACCTGTATTAAATTAAATGCCATATTAAGGTTATGTCTCCTGATGTTTTTTTTTTCATGCCATCAAACCAACTCCATTAACCGCCTTCACTTTATTGAACATTTATTTGCATGTTTAACAGGTTTTCTTTTTAAATTTTCGAAATCAATGACACAAATCGTTCACATAGATTTAGCCAAGGACAGAAATACAAGAAAATTTTAAATGAAAATACAGTACAAACAGCAACCTGTTTCCACTATGAAAATAAACAGGGGGAGGTGTGGAAGAATGGATGGACGGTTTTATTCAACTTTATGCCTCCTACCTAAAGGCACAGGTCGTACTTTTTTCTCTCTCTGAAGACCCCTAAGCTACCTATTGTTAACATTTTCTTTTACTTGCTAATCGAGCTTTTAGTGGAATGAAGCTTCGATGCGAAATATCTGGCAGCTACGTACTTTCTTTACTTGTGGGAACTAGAGGAACATTACTACTTCACTTTAATCTTTGTTGTTGATTGTACCTGAAATTTCCAAAAATTAGTCCATCCATGACGGCGACACTTCCCCAACCGCCTCAACTTTTTAAATATGACTACACAAGGTGCAAAATGAGGCAAAAAAAAGGACAGTGCAAATGAATGAAAATTAACAGTAAGTTATTTCTTCTTGTTTTTTTTTCCATTTTATTTTAAATAAAGCACCTTAATGCTACTGCTGATGTTTAAAACCTCGTTAAAATTCCTATAAAGATACTAAAAGATGTCAAATAAAATAAAATTTCTTGTTTATGAAATAAATTATGAAAGTGTGTTTAAAGAGTGTAGAATCTCCGCATCAATACTGGCCAAAGAAGCATATCGAGACGACTGAAAAATATCACACACACATACACACACACTGGGGTCAGTTGGCTTTGTGTGTCCAGTCAGTCTTTTTGTCCTGTCTCTCTCACACTCACAGACACACACACACCGTCTCATTTATGGACGTGACTGAAGTAGACATCCATTTTTGCTCACTGGAATGTAGAAGAGTCATGTAGTGAGCAGGAGAAAGAAAATACAAGGAGCTGTTCAAGTCAAACCGGGACTTTTAAGTGTGCAGAATAACAGAACATGGTTATATGCGAGAGTGAAAACTCCCTTTTTTGTCTCTATAGCAAGACTGTATGCTTCACGTCTAGAATGCCGGCATCCCAAGAACTCCTTAAATGTGGAAATGGCTTGGAGTGAGGTCAGGACTGTACAGGGGATGTGGCAATATCTTCCTGTCATGTGCGAGTGGTGTTGGTGAATGGTTGTGTGTACAGTCCCCACAGACAGACGCGTCTTTTCTGCAAGCTGGAGACAATTTATCCGTCGACTCTCAGCGATCAGCCGTTCCACTCACCGAATGTTCACTGGAACGACTGCGGTGGGCTCCGAGCCACCTCGGTCGGGATCGCTATTCACGGCCGCCTTAAAAACGTCCACATCGTTCAAATGTTTTACTGCGGCTAAGAGTCTCATCACCGTACTGTGACTGAAGTCTTCTGTAAAGGTCAATCCTTCTTAGGCCTTCATTGGCTTTGACTTGAACGCCCCTCGTAACATCCTAATCTGCAGGTCTAACACCAGAAAAAAAACGTCTGTTGGCATCTGTGAACAATACTGTAGTGTTCGACATGCTGTTACATCACTGACACAGTGTTACATCTCATTCAAGACAGTGTTATAAATATATCAGAGCTGGTAGTTTATGCAATAATAGCTGCATAATGAAAGTGTTGCATTGTGTTCATTGAAACCAGCAGAAACATAATTTTTTTCCTTTCAGTAAAGTCTTAGAGTTATGCTTCCGTCTGAACACATCGGTTAAACGTTGCTTGGAAAACGCCTCCGCCCACATGACGTTTGGCTAGAATAGACAGGTGGGTGGGAAAACCCGGCAGGAGCTCCGCCTCCTACTCCTGTCTCATACAGCACTTTGTTCACTAGTGACGGGTTCGACTGGTTACCGGGTCGACTCTCCATTTAAATGAATCGGATTTCTATTCAACTGATTCAAGTTTGCTTAAAAGGGGAAGATAAGACCCCGAATTGACTACGCCTACATTTCTTGCTTGTTTTTTTTTTTTTGCTTAAACAAGAAACAATATCGAGTCGTTAAGGAAAAAAAAAATCAAGCATGACATACTTTTTAGTTTATGAATTTTTTTTATTTTATGGACTTAATTTTTTTTTCCTTTAAGTTTAAATTACAACAAACTCCAGTCTGATGTCGTTCGGAGGATCAGCCTGGTTTCAAATTAAACATGACAGAATATGATTCATCAACTGATTCACAACCGAATCAGTGACCGAGTCAAATCATTCAAGTGATTCTTTTCATGATCTGAGACCATTCTTTTCGTTTTGATCACATGACTTCAATCTGGGATTCGTGATCAGCTTAATTGAGCTCATTTTCATTCGTTAAGTGCATAATGGTGCTGAGAAAAAAACAACAATTGTTTCTTGTTTCAACTGATTTGTTATAAAGACTTGGATCAAGTCAGGCATTGCTATTGATCACAGTGCAGTACGTCTAAGATTACGGTTGCTAAAATCTACTGTTTTTATCTAAAGTGAGAAGATATTACAGAGTAGTTTACCAACATTGGCAGCTTGGCGATGCTGAGATTTAAACTCATGACCTATTGATCCCTCGTCCAATGCATTAAATATACTGCTCAGACAATCTATAGGTTGAACTTCTGAGGAACGTTACATCAAAAGCATTCCACTTTAATCCACACACACCCCTCATCTCTGTCTACGTGCCAGCGTTTCAGTTTTTTTTAGGACAACAAGACCGACCAAACCCATGTAGGTACTTTAGCGTACCGGGTTTTGTTGTGCGTCTCACCCTGCGTGTTCAGATTAAAGCATAACTCGAAGCCTGTTGTAAAAATAAAACCTTTAAAAACGCAACAGGGATCCGAATCAAATGAGCAAACTAGATGTGCGAGGTCATTGAACAGGAGTTTCATATCGGACAAGTTGCAAAAACACAAAGACATCGGGGAAACATGAGACCTATAGAGAACAGTAAAAGCGGTGGAACAGGAACAAAACAACAACAACAAAAAAAGAACAAGAGTTGTGGCACCCTTTCATTTGTTATGCTATGTACTCCTATACAGTATATGTACTGTCTCTTTATTTCCTTTATGTTAAAGTCTTATTATTTACATCAGCCGAGTCCAAGCTTCTTCCTCCCTGTGTTTAGGAAATTTGGTCACTTTCATGAGGATTGATGCACACATACCGAAGTACATAAAGCACATGGAGACAAGAAGTCGGGAGCAAAAGCACATCAGCCGTACAGGCTGGCCGGGAACACCTCAGCTGAGATGGAACGGAAAGACCGCTCGTTTGGATGAATGCTACTTATTCTTCTTGTCTCTATCTGACTATATATGTGTATAATATGTGTGTGTGTGTGTGTATATATGGTTGTCCAGGCTGGTGGTTGGTCCTGTGTGCTCCAGGGTTTTGAGGAATTTTAGAAATATAGAGCTGGTTCGCTGCTGAAATCGGAGAGAGACGAGCTGTCCGCTGGTGTCAGCTTGAGAAGAGGGGAAAAAAGACAAAAAAGACATAAAAGGGTTACATTAACAATTAGATTTGATTTAGTAGAAACTTTTAAGAACAACCTTGTAGTTCTTAAAAAGACACTTATTTCTTTTATATATTATATACTCAGCAAAAAAAGAAACGCCCCTTTTTCAGGACTGTGTATTTCAACAATAATGTTGTAAAAATCCAAATAA